>JXCR01138476.1:35610-74636 GCA_002079205.1 Phalaenopsis hybrid cultivar | reverse complement strand
AATAGAAGACTAGAACTCTTAAACTTGATGACTAGATAATCTTATGGCTACAGAGTTAATTCAATTACTTGAATTCTTTCTAAAAATCTCACTATGATATTTATTTAAATCAAACTTATAGTATTTCTGAATTAAAACTTTACTGCACTAGATCATAACTTTTATATAGTACTTAAATTACTTGAGGACAAGTAATAGTTAAGTTTGGGGGATTATAACCCAAGGAAAATATGTTGAGATTTTTATGCCTATTTTATACTGTTTTAATGATATTGTACTTTAAAGAAAGGTATTTTTGATATTTTTTTTGCAGGAATGATGAATTAGGGTCATTGGAGTAAAAAGATGCAAGAGGGAGCGAATTTGGAGCGAAAAGGATCAAAATGTGGAGATTTGAACTAGGCCACCGACGATGCCCTCGACCCCACCGACGGTGAGTTTTTACCGAGGCTACAAGACAAAATTCTTCAGAAGTCCGCCGACGGTGCCCTCAAGGCCGTCGACGGCGAGCTCGGCAGTTATGCCTACTCAAACTTTGGATAAGGCCAAATTTTTAAAGGATGCTTAGGCAACTCTTGGGAAAGCTCATCCACAATTTTAATAGACTATTTTGGCCAAAAATTAGAAGAGGGTGAAGAATCTAGAGAGTAAAGAAAGTGCTAGAGAGAGTTCCTAGAGATTAGAAAGGTTCCAATGTTGTGAGGAATTGTTTTAGGAGGTGCTAGAGAGAGTTCATAGAGGTTAGAAAGGTTCCAATATTGTGAGGAACTCTTTAAGTTTGTAAGAGTGGAGGGAAAGTGAGAGATTTCTTCCTCCTTGCCGCTTTGAAGAGGAATTTGTAAGAGTGGAGGGAAAGTGAGAGATTTCTTCCTCCTTGCTGCTTCGAAGAGGAATTTTGTGGGTTGTAAAGAAAGGAAACGATTCAAAGTAACTTTGAGGAGTGTTCTTGAGAAGAAATTAGAAATAAGTTATTTACTTGTTGTAGTTTGTATGACTCTGATTTTATATATGAATTTCAAGTTTTGTTGTGTTTTCCCAATGAGATCTGAGTAGTTTTCTCTGTCTTTATCCTTATCTCAAGAATTGTGAAATGGTGATTTGAATTCATGAATCAAGAAAATGTTTAAAAAATTATGATGATCTTTTCACTTTGATCTTAATTTACTTTCAATCTGACCAATTGATTTGTTAAAATATGTTGAGTTTTACAACTAACGTGAAGATTACATCCAAGATTCAGGGAGGTCAAAGCCCTTGGAAGTTGGGTGCAAATAAATAGGGAAATAATATTATCAGACCTAGAATTTGAGATTTTAGAGTGACTTTGGGTGCAAATAAATATGGAAATAAAATTATCGGGCGTAGAATTGGAGATTTTAGAGTGACAAACTAAAATCCCCAATTCGATCCTATCGTTTGGGTGCTGAAGTGTAGATGTTAGCCCTCAGGTANGAGCCGGTATCCTTCCAGCCTAGCCGCAGATTCAGTAAACAAACGTAGGATTAGTCAATGTTCTTTATGCCTGAACCAAAGGGTAAAGAATACGTATGCTCCTATTTGATACAATATAATTTGAACCGATTCACTTTATCCATTCACTATAATTTCTTGACAAGGAGAATGATGTTTTCTTATATATTGAATATTACATTTAAACCCTCATTAGTATCATTAGTTATTTAATAGTTATTAAAATTACATATTTATTTTAATTGTCCATTCACTATAATTTCTTGACAAGGAGAATGATGCTTTCTTATATATTGAATATCACATTGGAATTCACTATAATTTCTTGACAAGGAGAAGGATGCTTTCTTATATATTGAATATCACATTTAACTAATTTATTAGTATAATTAGTTATTTAAGAGTTATTAAAATTACATATTTATTTCAATTGTCTATTAATGTAGTATCATTAGTTATTTATTAGTTATTAAAATTATATTTCAATTGCCTATTAGTGACAGATAAGCAAATTGAACTTCGTTGTTGCGATTAAAGTATTATTTTTCTAAAATCTTAGTTCGCAGTTCTAAACCACACCCTGTGGGATCGATATCTAGGACTCCATTAGAGCCCTATATTACTTGAGCGATACGTATACTTGCGTTGATAAGTGTGACTTTACAATTATTAAATATTTATTAAGTACATATTTATCTTATATTTTTAAGCATATATAAAGTCTCCGGTCAGCAGAGGAGCAGGAGATAAGGATCGCGACAGAGAAGAAGGATGGGCCGAGTGAGAGCGAAGGAGCAGGAGCGCTCGGTCTTCAGTTAGCGAGGCAGGGAGCGAGTTTGCGGCTTGAGAGAATATAAAGGAGCAAGCGATCTCTCGCGATAAGATCGCACGCCTAGGAGCATTGCGTGTGATCTGATAAGGCACAGAGGAGAGGTCAGTTGTATGCGTGAGATATAAAATAGGGATATGATATAGTATTTCTATTTTTATATTATATTATTATTGTTATATAATAATAATGATAATAATATAATTATCCTTCTCGTATTTTTTGTTTGGGCATGGCCTCACAACAAAATGAATGTTCTCATAGGTAAAATCGATGTTGTGAACGCGTCGACGCAGTCCGTTTTGTCATCTAAGGTCGTTCGGACAACCTCGTCGACGATCGGGTCAAAAACGCGTCGAATTCAATTTCCGTCAAAATTTTGGTTCGAGCTCAATTGATTGATCAAAATTATGTGGATAGTTGTCATGAGAGGTCCAGAAAAGATTTAGAGTGATTTTGAATTGATTTGGTGGGTCAATTTGAAGGAATTTGGGCATTTAGTCAATTTGGGAAGTTAGGTTAGACTTGGGTTTAGGTTGGGCTAGATTTGGGTTAAGTCCAAATTGATGGTTGAAAATGGTCTAGGAGAATGTCATGAAGTGTTCTCAGCATTAATTGGGTGTCAATTTTGGGGCTTGGGCATTTAATTAAGTGACATTTGGAGACATGGCTAAATTGAGGCAAAATTGGAGGTTTTGGATTTGGGTTAAAATTAGATTCAAATGTGGGTTAATTGGGCTTGGACTTGGTTTGAATTGAGTTTAATCACGATGAATTTGAGTTTAGAATTGAACTTGGGGGAAATTGGGATCAAATTGAGTTCAATTGAAGAGTCCAAATTGGTTTCGAGGACAAAAGACTGAGTTGGGTATTTTGAAGAAATTGAGGTGCAAACCACTCGATTTGAGCCATGGACCAACGGAATCCTCTACTTTGGGTCCTTCATGTACTGGTCTTATCTTAACCCTAGCATAGAGCTAGTGGGTCTAGGGGATCATCAACATGAGTCTCCCAAAAGATCGAGGGATCAAAGTTAACAAGATCAAAGTTAACAAGTTGGGTTTAGGGTTGTGAGTGAATGGGGGTGAAAGTGAGTGACAGTGAGTGAATGGGGGTGAAAGTGAGTGACAGTGAGTGTGAGTGGGTGCAAGTGAGTGAACTAGCTCCAGACCAACATCCAGGGTCAACCCTACGGTCAAGCAGTCCTATAAGGACTCTCCTTAAGCTCCCCTATAGTGACCCCATCTACTAAGTGCTAGAGGTTTGGACCAGTATATGAAACTTCAAGTTGAGCACAAAAGAGTTTAGAATTTCTAATGATGAAGGTTCCTTTTCTAGTCCTCTAGGAATAGTCAACAGAAAAATCCTATGACTAGACCCTAGGTTGCTAAGGAGGAAACTAGACCTCAACCAAAAGTGAGGTCAACACAACTTATACTTTCTGATGCTTATAGTCATATGAAATTTTTTGATATACATATATATTTAGAAGCTTATAGCCTTCTGAGAATTTTTAAATGCAGACTCTATCAACCATTTGCTCTTATGAAGTTATTCTAGCAAGAACCTTGTCCACTATTGAGGCTACCCCATGGGCATGCCTTCTAGAGGTATGAGTGAAGATATTTTCTACTACTTTCCCTCAGGAAATCTTTCTAGCGAGAAATGTGTCCACTACTAGCTTCCCATCGAGACTACCTCATGAANCCATGGGCATGCCTTCTAGAGGTATGAGTGAAGATATTTTCTACTACTTTCCCTCAGGAAATCTTTCTAGCGTGAAATGTGTCCACTACTAGCTTCCCATCGAGACTACCTCATGGGCATGTCTTCTAGTGGTAATAAGTAATGATTGTGTGTACCGCTTGCCCTCAAGGGGTATTTCTAGTGAGGATTGTGTCCACTGCTAGCTTCCCATTGATACTGCCTCATGTACGTGTCTTCCAAGGGCATGAGTGGAAACCGTGTTTACCATTAAGAATGATTGATCTTTTTTATACTGCTCAGTCGAAGCATCCACTCCAAGTCCATAGTCTGTAATGAAATAAGTCAATTGTAATCCACTAAGAATTTTAAACTCGTCTTAGGTTGTACAACCAAACATAAGTGTTAATCTATTATGGATAAAGTTGAATGAAATTCACCAAGAATATAAAACACATTCTAGATTGTAGACGTTAACCTGCTATGGACAAAGTTGAATGAAATCCACCTATGAAAGTAAGAACCATCTAAGGTTGTACCGTCGGAGATGCTCGAGAGCGTTAACCCCTTATGGACAAAATCAACAAGATGCATCCTAGGTTGTATAATTGGAAGTGCTCAACGACATTAACCTATTATGGATAAAGTCCAATGAAATCCACCAATAATGTTTAAAATATTTTAAGCTGTTAGTGGAAGCTTCTGCTTGAAACTGTAGCTTATTTTTGAAGAGGTCAGAGGAAATCCACCAATGATTTTTGAGTTATCCTAGGTTGGTAGTAAGACCTTATACTTGACAATCGTAGCCTATTTTTTAAGATGAGGTCAGCCCACGTATCCATTATTGATGAGGTCCAGAAAAACTCCAGTAAGATGAGGGGACACTGAAAACACTTTCTAGTTGGCATCTCCAGTCAATGGTTGATCTTATTATTATGTTAAGATGTTGACATGAGTGTTCTCTTAAAGTTGTGATGAAAATTGCCTCTCAACCTGTAAGTGGTTCTCATAGAATTGATGATTGAATGACATACAGGAAGACTGCCCCACCATCATTCCCAGGATGTTGATGTGAACGACTTTCCGATACTGGAGTGAGGTTGCCCTAGAACCTGGAATTGGTGCTTGCTGACTTAATGTCTGAATGAGATGCGTGAAGATTAACCTTCCACAATCGTGCCCAAGACGTTAAAGTGAATGATATTTCAAAACTACAGTGAAGGTTTTCGCTGAGGCTGTAATTAGTTCTCACTGACTTATTATCTAAATGGGGTGTGTGAAGACTACCGTACCATAATCCTGCTCAGGAAATTAAAACGACCTTACAAGACTATAGTGAAGCCCCCCTCCCTTTCCTGTCATGAGTTGAAGTTTGAATGAGAAGCAAGAAAACCACCCCACCAAAATCTTGCCCATAACATTAATGTGAATAATCTTTCGAGACTGTAGTGAATGTTGCCCCCCTCAGCAGAAAATGCTTCAAAATTTATCTTTTAGTGACTTTCACTTTGATGAATCCCATAATAGCGAGAGGAGTCTTTGACAATCCTTCACCAGCAAGGTGATGTGTATCACTAGAAAACAAAACATGAGCTTGGCATCCTAGACTTCAAGACTATATCCAACAGGATTTCGGTTCCCACATATGACATCAAACTATTGAATGCCAAAAGATTTGTGGCAAAAGAGTGACTATTTAGCATGAAAGACCCACGTTAACTTCTCTTAATCATAAGAGATTTTTTTATAATCTAATGAGCCTAATGATCACAGAATCGAGTGATCTCGAGTTCGTTGGATTCCTCTTGTTGAGACACTGCTTTTGACTATAGATATATCAAGTTTAGAGTTCATTTGATCTTCCAATTAACTACCAAAAACCTTCAAATGTGGTTCAATGACTTGATCTAGGGCTTGGTTAGATTTGGACTGGACCAATTTTGTTATCATTTAGTTTGTCTTGCCAATCCAGTCATTTTAACTTTTGTTGAAATAGTTAAATACATAAGAATTGAATTGTGTGTACCCTTGAATTAAAGATTTTATACAAATTCTTCCATATTTATATATTTAACATCTAAACATTGATTTTTATACTTATAACATTTTATCTATATGTAGAAAAACCTATTTATTTTTTAAAATTTTAGCATTAGTGATATTTTTTTATGATATTAATGATTTAATTGTTATAAATATAAAATCAAAATATAGCTGTTAGATAGGGAGGAATTGCGATAATGTACCTAAATGGCCCTTAAATTCATTAACACCAATAATGACATTATAAACCCTTCACTAACGTAATTCCAAATTTGAGATTTTGCTAGTTATGTCCTACAAAATGAACAGGATTACAGCAAAGAGTATGTCAAGAAAATTCAGACCGCTGTTTAATAAACAACACATCTAAAAGAGTAAAATAAATCATGATTATGAAATAAGTTCATATAAAATTCAAATTTTAGGGTTAAATTATGCATTTATACAAGCAATGCGTTATAACGCTCGTAGTTAGTTACCATCTAGCAGCTTGCTGTATCAACCCAAAGAAAGCAGCAATTGCAGCAATGGCAGCCTGTGACAAAATAAATAAATAAATAAAAATAAAAATAAATGAAAACAATATTTTTCCGNAGCAGCTTGCTGTATCAACCCAAAGAAAGCAGCAATTGCAGCAATGGCAGCCTGTGACAAAATAAATAAATATATAAAAATAAAAAAAAAATGAAAACAATATTTTTTCAAAAGAAATTAAAAATGGTAGGAAAGCTCAGATGAACTGCTGCAGATTCACAATCAACCAACAAATAATTAATTGGGATGTTGTTGTATTTCCTATATTTTAATCCTGCATCCAAACAAAGCGTAATCTTCACTTCCTTCATGGACGATTATGGAGGGCTCGTTGTACAAGATAGGCACTTGCATTTTAATTTTTCCATGAATCATACTCAAGGAATAGAGCGTAAGGCAGGAGAGAGAGAAAGAAAGAGAAGAATGCACAGTAATGAACAGTAATATGAATTNCCTTCATGGACAATCCATGGAGGGCTCGTTTTACAAGATAGGCACTTGCATTTTAATTTTTCCATGAATCATGCTCAAGGAATAGAGCGTAAGGCAGGAGAGAGAGAGAGAAAAAGAGAAGAATGCACAGTAATGAACAATAATATGAATCGTTGATTAGCCCATTCTCATAAAATAATTTTACTATTTATTATATGAAATTATATATTTGTCTTTGCGCTAATGGGGGAGGTACATGATATTTTAGGTATTTTGGTTTGGCAAAATTTGCTTATCCGAGTATGTTGAATCGAGGTTGTCGGTCGACCTTTAAAAGCCCTTGGGTCGGCGGGACTGCTCTGTCAGCTTGGTTTTGCTGGTCAATTATTCTAGCTGGTTACCAATTATTGATCCCTATATGAGGAGCTCTTTTCGCAAAATGAGACTAAGCTTTTGGGTAGAGGGTGACTCACAGTAATCCGATAGATAGCTAATTCATTGATGAGAGAGTCTTTCAGGATGCTCATTGGTTATGTTATTGTCAATTTTTGGCCCCTGATTAGAAATCTGAAAGGTGTCTGTGAGATGGCATGTGATATTGAACTCTTTCCTTGAGTAAGGTTGCGGAGACAGTAAAATTGATTAGCCTTAGTCCTTTGTTTGTGTAGCTTCGATTGGCCTCCAAAACTAATTTAGGGGGTTGCATCTCATCAAGTGGGTCCTTTAGCCTTCCGCGAATTGGCCCTCCTTAGCTGCACTTTGCTGTCTCCTGATTCGTTGGATCTTCTCGAGATTTGTGTTGACGCGTTCCTAATATACAAGGACAATGATGAATTTTTTAGTAACCATCTAGGGATGATGATCAAATAATAAACGAGCTCAATAATTAGCCTTTTAATGTCAATGTGGGTGTAGAATAGTTCAAAAGAACTGAGAAAAAAAATGAAGTTTTACATACATACCATTTAATTTATATGTATTTACATATTTAACACCTAAATATTAATTTTTATATACATTAACACCTTAANAAAATGAAGTTTTACATACATACCATTTAATTCATATGTATTTACATATTTAACACCTAAATATTAATTTTTATATACATTAACACCTTACATATGCATGAAAAAGGTGTATTTCACTTTTTAAAAGTTAAACTGGTTATATTTTTTATGTGATACAAAAGACTGGGTGGTATAAATATAAAAATGCAAAGTTTGGGGGTTAGATATTAAAATATAAAAGAATTGAGTTATATGTATAAAATGCCACCCAAAAAAAAGGTTTCGTTTCTAATATACTAATAAGAGGCCTTACTCGCCAGCTTAAACCTTTTTTATTGATGGATGTCAACTCATTAGGTACATTAAACTTGATTTAGGTATACATGTGATCCAGGCACGAGATATCCCACGCTTCCTTTGTCTGAATCGATTGACCCTTCCGCTATGGGCTTGCGCCTCACTTCTATTAAGGGGATCTATTCCTAGTTATCTATGGCTAATATAAGTATTTCCTTGTCTTAGGTTTTCAATTTTTTATCTATTTTTTTGTTGGGAAAGTCGTCGACATCTTCAATTCTCCCTCCTAGGGTTGCATCCAAATGCAAGAAAGTGCTCCGGCTGTAACTCGTCCTGAGCTGGTGTTTATCTACAATTCCTTGCTTCTCGCAGCCATCTCTCCATTGTCACTATCGTTGTGTTTGTTGCAACCACCCGAAAAATAGTCCCATTGTTGCTTTCATGTAGCCGCCTACCACCCAACCCCTCCTATTTTGCTACCATCTCAAACCCCTCCCACCTTGTTGCCACCCCTTTCCAACCGCCTTCCTTGTTGTGGTGAGTCTCCATGACCATTTCAACTCGAGTTGCATATATTGTATCTTATTTTATGGTTTGTAGCATTCATCCTTCGCCAAGTAGGGTGTCATGGATGAAGTGAGCGATAAGGATATAGCTGAAAAACAGGGTGAGTACCAACTCCAGGGAGCTGACAGTGAGATGCTCATTGTGAGGTGCAGACTAAACCCCAGAAGGAGCACTCGAGATTGAGGCATGGCATCTTCTGCACCAGAAGTACCATGAGAGAGAAGGTGTGTACTCTCATTATTGACGGAGGAAGCAGTGAGAATGTGATCTCTGTTGTTATGCTGAAGTTGAACCTGACTACACAGAAACACACCCAACTTATTTCTGACTTGGTTGAAGAAGGGTAACGAGATACAAGTGGATTAGCAATGTCTAGTAAAGCTTTCGATTCGAAACCAACTATAGGATCATGTGTGGTGTGATGTAGTGTGCATGGATGCCTATCACATCCTATTGGGAAGATTGTGGCAGTTTGATTGCAAGTCTCAACATGATGGGTTTAAGAATACTTCTCGTTCACGAAGGAAGGGAAGCACATGGTTCTCTTGCCCATCAAGGATTCTGGAGAAGCAGATATGCATGTCATTGAGAAGCCTGTGATTCCACGCACCACCCTCATGTCATCATAGGAAGCCGCAGTGGCAATGGCCTTGGTTGTCTTAGAAGGTACCGAGGAGACAGAGCCACCATAAATGATCCAGTCTCTGTTTACCAAATTTCAGGACGTGAACATCGACAGTATAAAAGCTAGAGGGTTTTCCCCTGTTAGAGATATTCAACATATCATTGACCTTATTCCGGAATAGGTGTTACCAAACAGGCCTGTCCATAGACTAAGATAGATAGAGTATGAAACGACAAGTGCAATATCTCATCATGAGGGGATTGGTGAGAGAGAGCACCAACCCATATGATATTCTTGCTTTGATGGTGCCCAAGGAGGATGGATCAGAGAGGATGTGCATTGATAGTCGAGTTATAGATAAAATCACCATCAAGCTCAGGTTCCATGTACCTTACCTGAATGATTTATTGGACCAATTGTATGGCATCATTACCTTTACCAAAATCAACCTACTCAACGAGTAACACCAGATTAGGATGAGACACTGTGATGAGTGAAAGATGATCTTCAAAACAAGAGATGGGTTGTACAAGTGGACAATCATGGCCTTTGGGTTGTCCAATACGCCTAACACATTTGTGAGGCTGATGAACCAGGTGTTTCGGGTTTAAATTAAGAAGTTTGTGGTTGTTTATTTTGACAATATCCTCGTTTACAACAGGTTAAAGGAGGAGCACTTTCAGCATCTAGGACTAGTCTTTGATATTCAATGAGCAAAAATACAATATACCCATAAAAAGAAGTGTCAATACATGGGGGCGCATGTATCTTTTTTGGGTTCTGTAGTATTCGATGCAAGTATTCAGATGAATACTATGAAGATAGAGGTGATCGTGAGTTGGACATCACTACAATATTTTATTGAGCTGAGAAAGTTTTTGGGGTTGGCATCCTTTTATAGGAGATTCATCAAGAGATTCAACATCATTACAATGCCTCTGATAGAGCTCTTAAAAGGAGAGAAGCTCCAATGGACAAAGGCAGCCCGATTCAGCTTTGACATTCTGAATGAGAAGGTGAGACATGCCCCAGTGTTAGCTTGACTAAACTTCAATCAGTTGTTCAAGGTGGAATGCGACACTTCTAACAAGGAGATCAAAGCAGTATTGAGCTAAGGAGAATACCTCATAGCATTCTTTAGTGAAAAGTTAAATGAGTCGAAGAAATTATTTCACATAAGATAAGGAGTTATATGTCATGGTGAGAGCTCTTCACCACTAGAGTCACTACCTGCTAATGAGTGAGTTCACACTATTCACAAATCACGAGACTCTGAGGTTCTTGAACAATCGGAAGAAGTTGAAGAAAAAACATGCTTTCTGGGTTGAGTTTTTAGCATCATCACAATCCATTCTTAAACACAAGGCAGGAAGTCAAATTCGGGCAGTGGATGCCTTAAGCCTTTGCCATTTGCTGATCAACTCCATAAAGTCCAGAGTTGTGGGATTTGAGGTGGTGAAGGAATTGTATGAGGCGGGTGAGGATTTTGGGGAAATTTGGGGATCGTGTTAGGAGAGGCCCATAGGATCATACCACAGAGCAGATGGTTACCTATTATGCTAGAGTAGGTTGTGTATACCCAAATGCACGTTGAGGGAATCCATCATTTAGGAGAGTTATAATGAGGGACTAGCAGGTCACATTGGAAAAGATAAGACCCTCACACTGGTGAAGGAAATTTTCTTTTGGCCCAAATTGACGAGAGATGTGGAGCGATTTGACCTATAGTGTAGAGTTCGTCACTTAGCTAAGACCAGATGGCAGAATACATGGCTATACAAATCATTACTAGAACCAGAAGCTCCTTGGCTAGACGTTAGTATGGATTTCATGGTGAGATTTTCGAAGATGTAGTGGAACTAAAATTTAAGGTCTGTTTGGGAGCGCTTTTTAGGTGCGGCGCGGTCATTTGCCGCAGCTTTTCGCGAAAGTTATCTGTTTGGTTCGCGACTTCGGGCATTCAAGCGGCGGAAGCGGAGTGAAAGCGGGCCGCTGCATTACCATCGCGTCTCCCGCTTTCGACCAAAATTTTTACCCTTTACCTCGCGTCTACCCTCGGTGATTTCCCGCTGCTTCCCCGCGTCTACCCTAGATGATTCCTCGCTGCTTCACTCGCGTCCCCTTCTCCTTCTCCTCTTTCCTCGTCCCTCGACCGACAGAGCTGAGGTAAGAAGAGCCATTTTCTTCTTTTATTTGCCGATCTGAGGAAGAATGTGCGTTTTGCGGCTCCTAATGTTTTCTCCTTCTCACCTCTTTCCTGTTTCTGTCATTTTTCCTTTCTCCTTCTTTCCTGTGGTGGATCTGTAGCTTATTAACGAAGTATGGCTTTTTCTTAGTTTGATCTTTTGGCACACGAAAAAATACTTCATTTTTTACCTGGATCTGTAGCTTATTAACGATTCTTACCTGAATCGAGCCCTTAGATTTGCGATCAAATTGACATTGTCCATCCAAGTTGCAGATCTAGCGCCCATTTAAGCATGTATGCAGTGTTGCATTAGAGATTGTTTTGTAGAAACACTGTTGAAGCAATTACATGGTTGTTGGATCAATTACTGTAGAAGCACTTATAATCTTAGAAGTATATGCTCTGTGTTCATTTGAGAAAGGCTGAATTCTATTCTTTATAGTCTCTTAAGAACTATGTTATCAATTTTGCTACTCATATGATATAATTGCTTCTCGGTTTGACTAGTTTCTTGAATATTGGTTTGAACTCATCAACTTGATTATTTATATGGTTGTGTTAAATGGATTTTGTGGATTTAAACATTTTGGTTTGGTTTGTTGAAGCAGAACCTTGAAATTGCTGAACCTTCAAAGTAGAGGGGTTTCCTTTGGTTTGTTTTGTTGAAGCTGAACCTTGAAATTGATAGTTTTGTTATTTTTTTAGTTTGGTTTGATGGAGCCGGGTTTTGGGAACTCTGATGGTTGTTTTTCTTGGGTTTGTTGAAGCCGAACCTTCAAATATTCGACAGCCTTCCTTTACTGTTTATTAGTAATATTTCTATGTACTTGGCAAGTTGGAACTTGGCAAGCTGGCAGTGGTAATATTTCTATGTATGAATCAAAGGGGTGTGTTGCTCCAGTAATATTTCTATATCTTTACACCTTATTTTGCATTGCTCCAGTACTTGGCAAGCTGGCAGTGGTCCTCGCAATATTTTTTTTTTTTGCTTCGGGCTACCTGTTTATTAGATATGCTGCCGGCTTCGAAGGGGTGTGTTGGAGGGAGTAATGTATTATGCTTCTGGGAGGGAGTAATGTACGAATCATTATGGTTTTTTTGTGCTTCTGGGAGGGAGTACTGTATGAATCAAAATTTTGTATCTTCTTCTTTGATGCTATAATAAAGTTGTTGGCCTCCTTTGCCGTGGATGTAGGTCATGTTGACCGAACCATGTTAAATTTTGTGTCCTTTTTTCATTTTTATGTTTTCTTTAATCATTTTTTTAATCGAATACTCTATTGTTGTGTTTCATTTTTTTGCTTCATCGTAGTAGTTTCATGACTGGTAAGGCTAAAGAACATGGTTCACCATCACTCTAGGAAAAAGAAATCAAATTGTTGTTTTGCGACCTCTGTATCAAAGAAATTGAACTGGGCAATAGACCGACAACGTTTTTCAATAAAGAAGGTTGGCATAATATATAAGTCTGTTCCTAATGATGATTAGTTTAATAATTTATTTTTCTTTGTCAAAATATGTCCAGTATAAATCATAATGGACCCAAACCAAGTACGTCGTAGAAGGAGAAACGCAGCTATCAACTTGCTCGTAGAGTACTACAACACATACATCGACCGTTCCCCCTGTTACACATCATCACAATTTGGAGACAAATGGGTAGCAGAAATGCTTGTCGGGCATCCCACAAGATTTCACAACTTGTTCCGCATGACACAAGAAGTTTTTACAGATCTTTTAGCAGAATTCGTAGGATCTCATGGCCTCCATGAGTCCATGAGAATGACTGACCATGAGGTGTTGACGATTACTCTTTATATATTATCACAGAACGAGTCAATGCGTGGTGCGATGGAACGATTCCAACACTCATCAGAGACAATTAGCAGATACTTCTCAGTGGGTTTGTGTGCTTTGGTGAGCCTCGCAAAACAAGTCATAAAGCCAATAGATCCAACATTTTCACGAACTCCTACAGAGATTCGCCAAGATCGACGCTACATGCCATTCTTTAAGGTACTGATTTAATCTTATATTAATAAAGTTTAAAATGAATGTAGGACATTAATTAATTAATTATTAGAGCTACATGTTTAGGATTGCATCGGTGCGATAGATGGAACACATGTTGATGCACGAGTTTCAAATGATGAGAAAGTTGCATTTATCGGACGTAGTGGAACCACAACGCAAAATGTCATGGCAGTTTGTGACTTTAATATGTGTTTCACATTTATCATGCCTGGTTGGGAGGGTAGTACCCATGATAGTAGGATTTTCAAGAGTGCAACACGGAATCCTCATTATAGCTTTCTCCATCCTCCTCAAGGTATGTTGTGCCGCGAAATATTTATTGTATTTTTTTAAAATGTGAAACTCAAGGTTCAACATCTTACAGGAAAGTATTATCNAAAATTAAACCACTAGATTGGTTCGTATGATCGACCGCTAGGCTTCCAATATTCTCTACGTTTTGGGTATTCGTGGTATCTTATTAGCCTTGCAATCACTAATAGCCAGTGATTTTTCAAATAAAATATATATGATTATAATTTATAATATCCCCTTAAACCTTCATTTAATTAGCCATATGTGATAAGAGATTGCCGTTGAGGAACATACATTACAAAATAATAATGGATTGTCTAACATTTTCATTTTCTAGTGGCCATAAATTTAACCTATGTACATTCAAAAAATTATTCCCATTAATATGATCATCAAATTTGATCATTAAAGTCCATTCTAAGTCTAGCATCAAGATCTATAATATAGTAGTGTATACAAAAAATACTTAGTCACGAATTTCAAGAGAATCGGACACTTTAGAAGAAAGGGGTGATCCACTGAATGACCAACCCTTCGTAGATATTAACTAGGGAAGATTGCCAAACGACTCATAATCCCGACTTATATACGTCAATGTCATGTATGCACATATATTCTTAATTTTTCCTTACTTATAACTATTACTTTGCAACGGTGCCTAAAACATGATCACCTGCAAAAGCTAGGCAAAAACTTAACTTTGAAGCAGATAAGAATAAAATTATTATATTTAAATATGGGATACTACACAAGTATACGTATCATTATCAAGTAATATAGAACTTTTTGATTAAGCCCTAAAAATTGAACCCACAGGGACAACAACAATATTCAACTAAAAATCAGAAGAAAATATATAACAATTTCTGCATAGCAAAATATTCTAACTCAAACTTTAGATGTTATAATAGGGATAAGAGTTTGATTCCTTTTATAATTTTTTATAATTGAAAGTAAACAACTAACTAAATTTAACTAAATACTCTTAAGAAGAGGACAACATAAATAAAGTATCTTTTTTGTTATCATTAATTAGTAACAAGTATAAGAATTATGTTGTGGAAATATTCAACTTGTGTTGTGTCAAATAGGAGCAATTATATTCTTTACCCTTATTAGAGATGTTACAAAAAATATTGGCTAATTTAAAGTTTGAATAATATTGAAGACGGTTAGGTAAGGAAGACACTAGCTCTCACTCTAGAGTTCCCTCTTCTCCCTCCACCTGGAGGCTAACTACTCATATAAAAACCTAAAACTTATAAATCAAATTGAGGGCTTTAGCCTGTCACTCTAAAGTCCTCTAATTCTACACCCTTCAATGTTTATTTTCCTATTTATTTTCACTCAATTATATGAATTACATTCTCATCCATACAATTTCATGTGATTCTTACAATTTGTTGACTGAGACAATACCATCTTGGATCTTACATGTTCTCGCAACAGGTATTAATATCTTAATTAGGCAAATCAAGAAGTAAATGAAGTATAAGGTTTAAAATCATCACAACTTCTTCCAACATTAAAAACTAATACTTCACGCAACTTTTATCCAATACTTAATCACTTATCATTTTAAAGAAAAAGATAAAAAACTACTCAGAATTTATGAAGAAAACACAATCACACTTAAATTTGAAAGTAGAAATCATGCAAACAAACAAGAAGTTTAAATTAAAATCAAATGTAGTCACGAAGATAAAAAGCTATCTCAAATCCTCTCCAACAAAGTCTTGAAGTTTCTTTGAATCTCTTCCTTCACTTAGAATGCAAACTACAACTTAAAATAAAAAGAAAAAGAAAAGTGGTGGCGACGGTGGCCTGTTGGTGACTGAAATGATTTTAGTGATAATGGATGATGGCTCTCTTCCTCTTCAATTCAAGTCTTTGTTTATAATTTTCCAAAAGGTGTCTTGGTGTCTCTTCAAAATGTGTTCATATTCAATGAATCTTCTAGAAGTTACCTCCTTTCAGAAGCCAATTCAATGAATTTTCGTG
Organism: Phalaenopsis hybrid cultivar; assembly: GCA_002079205.1. NCBI lineage: Eukaryota > Viridiplantae > Streptophyta > Magnoliopsida > Asparagales > Orchidaceae > Phalaenopsis > Phalaenopsis hybrid cultivar. The sequence continues at coordinate 58,608 of JXCR01138476.1, read as the reverse complement.
ACCATTAACTATTTCCCATGTTTTCACCAAGGGTTGCTTCAAACGCCTCTTCAAAAAGTCATTCAAATTCATTAAATGATGAAGTAACTACTTATGGCGCTTAATCACGGGGTACTAGATGCTTAGGAGCTGCTTTCTTTCTTTAACGGGCGCGTAAGCGCCGGTCTTGGCCGCTTAGGCGCCTCAGTTCAATTGCACACCTTCTTTATTTTTGCTATAAATTTGATCCTTTTTCATTCTCACCATTTTTTATCCATTTGATTGTACCTAAAAGAAAAACACACAAATACCTTTCATTAAAGCACAATATCTAAAAAAAAAAGGTATAAAAATGTTTATATAAAGACTATATATTTTAGGTGTATCAACCGACGTATCAAACGCTGATAAAGAAAAGCATAAAATCAATGAACCAGATGAATTAGATGCTGGCGAGCATATCAAAGGACTTCGCCCCTTAGAACAACAATCATCTATAATCAGACTGATTGTAAGATGACTCTACTTAGGATCAAGTATGAATGGAGTAAACGCAGAACGGACGATTGGAGAGGTTCTCACCAACTAAATAACTCAATCGATCTTATTGCAATCAATATTCTTGTACCTTACTAAAAGGCCTCGCCAAAAAAGCTAATGATGAAGTATTAATCTGTAATTTTATAAAACCAAGATTTTATATCTATAAATAAGAGGTCTTCATAATAATAATGGGATTACACACTCGTTGTTGATCATTACTATTTTTTCTTTCTCTTCCTTGTATGCTTTATTCCTTAGAGGTATTTTCAAGACACTTTTGGATTCAACATACTTTTAGGAGCAGTGAGCATGGAGACATGCCATCAACAAGAAGATGAGCCCAACAGTAGCAACAACAAGGAGAGGCCAGTCAGAGTAACTTAGTGGAAGGAGGTTGCACCAGAGAATTCATGGAGAAATTCCTTCAGCATGGACTGCAGGACGGGAGGAGTCGGATCATCAACCATTTTTCAGGATAGTTTATGGAAGTACTCAGAGCAGTTGTGTCCTTGAGAGGGGCCTCAGTCCTGAAAGGGGAACGAGTTCAGCTGGAAACACGTCTTGCACCACAAGAAGAACCGCCGGCATAAAATGGGAGGAGAAAAAATCACTTATAGAAGAAGGTTGAGGACGTGCAATACCAAGTTAGTGCCTAATCGGCCCCTATGGAGAAAAGGCAATGACTTATGAGAATCGAAGTGATGTGGCAGTTGGAGAATGCTTTCTCAATGCAGGTCTCTGGAGCTGAGCCCCCCGGAGAAGTTCATATCTCGCACTATGGATACAAGGGGTGGTCGATCTCAACAACCACCTCGCTTCTTTCAAATATTTAATATGCTTACTGAAGATATCAGATGCCTTCAAATGCAAACTTTTTTTACAACATTGGGATCATCTACTCTAAGGTGGTTCAATGAGTTACTAATGAGGGTAATCATCTGATATGCAAGGTTAGAAGGATTTTTCTAACATAATTTGCTAATGAACTAAGACCCAAAAATAGTGTCTGGTCCCTATGGCTGCCAAAACAAGGACTAAATGAGAGCTTGTGCCATTCATTGTGAGATTCTAGAGCAAAACACTGGAAGTGAATGATCTTAAATCTGATATGGCTCAGGTCGCGTTAACACATTATTTGAGCTTCGACCTCGACCTAGCAAAGCCCTAATGTTTGGCCAAGTTACATAAATGGCTAATAAATACATCAATGCTTATGAAAATGCACCCGAGCCCCTCAAGCAAAGTCATCAGAAATGACCCACACGGAGTATTGAGAGAGAAGTAATGCATGATCACCAATCTGACTGCGCCACAAAATCCGCCCCCACAAATACACGGCCTATCAGCAATGTGCTCGAAGAAAATAAGAAGAGATACACAACAAGCGATCAATCTAGTATTGTGAACAACCCCAATATGATTATATGTCCCTCCTTGAGGGTGTCGATGGTGAAGATAATAGATGCAATTAAGGACAATAAGTTTTTTAAGAAGGCACCACCGATGTGAAAGAGAGCTTCCTTCCAAGAAAGAAGGAAATATTGTAAGTACCAGAGGGACCACAGTCTCAACATAGAAGCGTAGAGGCACAAACACCTTTAAAGCCTAATCAAAGATCTAATAAAATATGAGAAGATGAATGAATTCGTCTAGGAGCCAGGACTGAGTTGTAAGGACGAGGCAAGATGAGTGGAGCTTCCAATTTGCACCAATGCTATCCATATCGTAGGGTTTGTACCTGCTATCCACATCGACACCCTCAGCGATATAGAAGAGAAAAAAAAATGGAGGAACTTTACACTACATTTTTTTTACTCCAAAATCCAAAAACCATCAATCCATTTACTTCACTAAAGTGGATCTACCTCAAGAAGGATTCCCTGACAATGATGTTAAGAGAATAATAGCCATAATCAATAACTTCCAAGTGGGAAGCATCCTCATTGATACAGAGAGCTTGTCCAAACATGTGTTTGATAAGTTAAGTCTTACTTTCAACCAATTGACTGCATGAGCTAGACCATTTTAAGACTTTAATGGACAAAGAGAGGAAGTGATTGGGGTTATTGAAATCTGAGTTAGATGGGGAGAGAATAGAAAGCATTCTACTTTAATAGATGATTTTCTCATTATGGATTCTCTCCTAACATATAGTGACATATTCGATCGACCCCTTCTGAACATTTTTAGAGCAGTGGTCTCTACTTACCACATCGTTGTTAAATTTTTTGAAGTTAGAAAAATCATCACAATTTCGGGGAACCTAGAGCATTTTGGGGTTCGTTACTTATGAGCCATAAGTAGTGTAGAGTATGACTCCCTGGATGTCCAGAAATCTTGGAGGGGGTGGCTTTGAGACCCAAGAAACTGCCTTCTAATTCCTAGATGATTAAGGGGAACCAAGTAAATGTTTTTTTTATTAGTGAAGTTTTTGATGCAGGGCACTGAAAGCTACTCATTAAAACTCTCCGGGAGAAGCGAGATGTTTTCACGTGAATGACCGCTTAGAAGCCTGGAGTGTCGATCAACACAACATGGCATCTATTAATTTTTTGGCTCATCAGCATGACCAATGAAGCAAAATCAAAAGTTCAGTTGCAGCTCTAGCAAGGCCAATTTGGGAGGGGGTTCAAAAGCTAAAGGGTGCTAGCAACATCTAGGGGATTGACCCGACCAACAATTACTTCACAATTATTTATTTTCATGGTCAAAAACATAACCAAGTTTCTTTAGGCAATTAGTGTGAAATTGATTTATAGTTTACACACTAGAGATTTTATGCAAGTATATGTATCGTTTGAGTAATATAGAAATTTTTTTCAAAAACNTAATATAGAACTTTTTTTCAAAAACCCTTAGTATCGATCCCACGGGGAAAGGTGTTAATTCTTAATGACTTTTGTAAAAGTTCTAGTCTACAATAACACTTATTAGCTTGAAATTTATGAAAAGTTTGATTTTCCTAAAATCATTACTTTACTTTAAAATTAAAGTTAACTAAATTAAATAAAAAACATAATCTGTGGAGGCTGGCTAGATTTTAGAAAGTTTTTATATAATCAAAATCCCTTTCCTCTTGCAAGGAATATTGTGGCATAAGTAGTAGACGAATTGATAGAATTCTATAATTATTTTTGTGCCAACAAGGAACATATGTCTTCCTACCCTCTTTTGAGTGTATTAGTATGCTTAGTATTCCATTAGGGTTACATAACTAGAAGAGACGTGAAGGTTTACATCAATTATCACCTCAAAGCTTTTAATAGAAATAGATCATGAAGTATATTTCCTTTAAAAGTTGCATCACCACCTAAACTACTTCATCATAGCCAATCAGACATTATGAGTGCACTAAAGTTGTGAAGTTGCCACTTTTCAAAGTTTTAGTTTCAAATTACAACTGATCTTAACATAGCCCATGGCCAGTACATTTTGTCAATGAAGCAACAAAGATATTACTCATCACTNGTATTAGTATGCTTAGTATTCCATTAGGGTTACATAACTAGAAGAGACGTGAAGGTTTACATCAATTATCACATCAAAGCTTTTAATAGAAATAGATCATGAAGTATATTTCCTTTAAAAGTTTCATCACCACCTAAACAACTTCACCATAGCCAATCAGACATTATGAGGGCACTAAAGTTGTGAAGTTGCCGCTTTTCGAAGTTTTAGTTTCAAATTACAACTGATCTTAACATAGCCCATGGCCAGTACATTATGTCAATGAAGCAACAGAGATATTACTCATCACATTGAAATTAAAATATTTCTATCATAAGAAAAATTTTCCTACACATGTGTTGACCTCACTTTTGTTGAGGTCTAGTCTTTCTTCCTTAGAAGTCTATAATCTAGCCGTAGGATTTTTCTTTTGACTACCCAAGAGGACTAGTAATGAAGCCCCACCCCATTAGAAATTCTAATCATCTCTTTATTCTTTTTGGAGTTCCACATGTTGGTGGTTACCTCTAGCACTTAAAAGGTTGAAACCAACATGGGGGAGCTCAAGGGGAACCTCTATAGGATTTTAAGGCCTTAGGGTTAACCCATGGTGGCCTGGCCTTGGTCACACTCTTACACATATAACCACTTGATCTTCTCACATACACTCCAAAAACCCCTAAGATCATCCATACTTGATCTTCCTCCCAACACTTTCGGAAACTCATGTGGGTGCAACCCTAGACCCTTAGCCTTTGGCTTTGTTGGCTAGGACCAACACATGGAGGATCTAAACTAAACTCTCCCATTGGTCTCATGGCTCAAAAAGGATAATTTAATGATTAGCATCTTCAATGAATCCCAATTTTTCCAAAATCCCTAACTTCGATCTTTTGCCCGTAAACTTTCCAAAAATTACCAAATACCTCTGAAACTCATAGCTTCCCAAAATTGCCCAATTTCTCAAATTCTCTTAAAAAATCATATCAAACCACTCCAAACCATTCAAATTGACAAAAAAATCCAATTTAACTCAAACTTCTCAAAATACCCTCAAATTTCCTAAAATTACTAAACTGCCCCTCATGGCCAAGAATTTCTGAAGATCTGCAAATTCACCTGAAATATCCTAAAAATTAATTTGAACCAACAATTCNAATATATTATTGCATCCCATATTGTATCTGTATGTCTGCATGATTATGATCATCTGCCTGAGTTGCATATTTTCTGGGGTCGCTGCTACCACGACTTGCCCATCTTTTTCGGGCCCTTGCCTTCAGGTCACCGCCCTATCGGCATACCTTCTAGGGCCACTGCCACTACAACATGTCCATCTTCCTGGGGCCTCTGCTGTCACGACATGCCTACTCTTTATAGGTCACTGCCCCTATCGGCATACCTTCTAGGACCACTACCACTATAACATTCCCATCTTTTTCGGGCCGCTGCTACTGTGGTATGCTCATCTTCATTTGAGTCTGCCTCATGACACACTCATCATTTGTGTGTTTTGATTAATCATCTGCATTTGCATGTTCGCATGGATAAAGAGTCAGACCCGTTAGGAGAGTGATTCCCGTATTTGTCGCGATGTCTTAACGAGCATTGCTTGCCGGGTCAATTTTGATGAACAATGCGAGTTAAGTCATCGGGACTGACATGAGTATGTCTGTGCTAAGAATCCAATAGATCTAATTAGTGTCATCTCCTTTCGTGACACCCTTTATATTCTTTGGATCCTTAGAATGTGGCCAGTAAAGTGACCCCGTCAAAGTCATATCATGCCCAGACTTACCCCACACTTAGATACTAGGTTGATGCACTTGTCGTTAGATGATGTGCTAGGCTAGGGTTTAGGATTCTAGGTAATATTTTTTTGACACCTCTTGCTATTGTTGTGTGTTGTGCTGTCTTGTGCTAGCCATGTGTCATATTCTGACATTTTTTCGGTGTGTTTGCATGTTTCTTGTGTGTGATAGTATATTAGGACGATCTTCTGCAGGTGTCGTGCCTATTTATACACATTCACACAGATGTTATTAGGGGGAGCATGTAATGATTTCTAATCCTTTGCTTGCAAGTGCTCTTTAGCTCCCCTCAGTTATAAGACACGGCTTGTTATTTTTGCGATGCATAGCGTACCCGCTAACACTTGTTTTATGCAGGTCGAGTCTTTATTTTCTATTTCAAATGTATTTGATAGAGTCATAGGAGAGTCTGTATCGGAAATAAGGTACGGACATAAGTTTAGAGCAGGATGACGCATCAATCATGTGAGGACCAGAAGCAGCAGCTCATGTCCCGTAACTTAAGTCCGAATTTTATATTTTTGTATAGACTTAGGACCAGGCATGTATATGCGGAGTCCAGCTGCTTTTATTATTTTTACTGGATTATGTTGTCGGTTCAACGACATTTGACCTATTTATATATTCTTTTGGGGTGCTTTCTTTCTTTTTTTCTTCTCGTATGCCTTTGCATGTTGGAGCGTTTTATATTGTTTCTTTTTGTGTATCTGGACCTCACGAAAATGCAACCTAGGCTCACTAAGGACCCTAAATTTTTAATTCTTTCTATGTAAAAAAAAATCCTAATAATAAAAGATTGAGATAATCAAAATTTTAGGATTAAAAGATTCAAGATTTTTCAAAATCAGTCTTTACTTTTTCTGCATGACTTTCGGGCCGGTTTTAAAATGGTTTGCATGCATGGTCAAGACCCAATCATATTTAATAGAGCCTCCACGCTTAGGAATGTGATAGATAACTGCATCATACTTGCATGTCCCGAGGAGTAGTCCCCGTATTTCTCCAACCTGACTGACCCAACATACCTTCATATAGGTGGTTGTATAGTGCGCATAGGGTGTAGAAGGCTCCTGGACCCAGACGGGGTATAAGTCCTTTTGTTTGGAGTGTTTCCAGCTTTGTAGCTGAACCTCTATCTTTTTTTTCCTGAGGCATCCTTGCTATTTCGACAGGTATATGTCCCACCTCTTGGAGCTCCAGCTTGTATTCATAGGATAGAGTTTTTTCCCTTTGACCTTACCGTGGTTCTCGTGGATGACATAATTCACAGATTGCTGACCGAGGATCTCAAGACGTGTTGGATCGACTACCTTCACGACTAGGTAGACTTAGGGTCCTAGTAGCTGTGAATGACGGAACCATGCTACCCCGACCCAGTTATCTCTACCTTAGAGGATCACTCTACCTTTCTTTTTGTTAAGCCCCTTTAAGCTCTGTAGCTTCTTGACTTCGTCGATATCATTTTGACGGCCTGATGCCGATGAACTGTCGCTCATTTGGGATACAATGATTTGTCCTCTGTCTTTATGGGTCGGACGTGCTTTGACGTGTTGGGATATCCCCGTTAAGATGATTTAGGTTATTCCGTGGGCCCCGTGTGCTGATTAGTCGCTACTTATTTTGGATGTGAGAAACTCACTCTTTGTCTGATGACTTAGCGTGGGCTTTGATGCATCGGGACTGTCCCCACACGAAATAACCTTTCTTTGGTTACCTATACCCTAGGTTTATGATAATATGAAGCGAAACTTCTTTTATCGAGAGTATTCTTGGGTCCCCAAGATGTAATTAACCAGTAGGAATACGTTCCTCTGGGAGTGCTCTTGAACCAAAAATAGGTATACACACCTGACTCTCTGGTTATGAGTAGTCTACGTAGATATTTCTTTCGCGGATATTGGTTTAAGGTGCTTCCACTTGATTTTGTTTGGACAAACATTCTTGACCTTTCATTGCGAAGTTTATCGCATGTAAACCTTCCACGTTTTACTTTTTCTCTTGTTTGTCATTTTTTGTATGTCCTTTTTTATTCGGTTCCTCTCCTCTTTGAATCATTAATATGATTCAGGAGGGAGATTTATTTGAATAAGAGAAGTATACGATGATCGACAAGCTGACGACTCCTAAAATAAAAAAGAGAAAAATGAACGGAAACAGTCATCCCAGTTTAAAAAGTATTGGGACTAATTTGGCACTTCTATAGACTTTGGGATTAAAATGGTTCCATGTAAATAGTTAGGGGACTATTTTTGACACTTCATTTTATTTTTTTCGAAAACTTCTTATAGTCTTCATGTTAACATGGCTATCAATATAGGACAAATACACGATATGGTTGGGGATTGGTGACATGAATAATCTTTGGAACGAAGCAATACGGTCCTGAGCTACAATTTGCCTTTTATATGGCCAAGTCCTTATGAGCGGATCACCATTTTATGTTCAAGCTTAAATTGCTCGATGAATAAGATAATTATTTTGTGTTCTGTTACATTCTTATAATATTTATATACATTTGAGATGTTTTTCATTTTAAATATCCTTCCCTTCTAATTTCTCATTTTATCTTTTGAGAATGCTTTAAAATGTTATACTTGAGGTCATCTAATGCCATTTAACCCCTCCCCACTCACCCAAGAACAAACCAACTTATTTTATTTTTTTGATAATTTTGTTTTTAATAGTTCAATTAAAATTGTCACTTAGATGATGATTTTATTTTTGAATTGTCATGTCTTTTGATATATTAAAAGTTTAAGCTTGTTTTTGGGTTGCAGATTTATTAAATCTTTATATTTTTGGATTTTTTTTAGTTTTTTGCTTTTTTGAGACATCATCTCTGTTAAGGCATTAAGTGTAGTTGATGTTTGAAACCTTGCCGTTAAAGTCTTCCGTTTTCTATGTTTTCACTTTATGGGAAATCCACAGATGTTTACGGGACATTGTATAGACATATTTTTGACAGNGACATCATCTCTGTTAAGGCATTAAGTGTAGTTGATGTTTGAAACCTTGCCGTTAAAGTCTTCCGTTTTCTAAGTTTTCACTTTATGGGAAATCCACAGATGTTTACGGGACATTGTATAGACATATGCTCTGTTTGGCGCAGCTGCAGATTGTCAGCTTTTCAGCTGCAGCTGCGCTGCCCCAGGAAGCAGCTGTGGAGAAGCAGCTGCGGGGAAGCTGACTGTCTGTTTGGTGCGGCTGCGTGAAAAATGCTGTGAGCCAGCTGTTTCATGTAGAAATGACAAAACTGCCCCTGATTGTTAAAACTGTTTTAAATTTTTGATATATTTGTATAAATATGCTTTTAATTTACATAAAATTTATGAAAAAATTAATTCTTAAATAATTAGATAAATTATATTATTTTTAAAATTCGTTTTAATAGAAATTTTTTAAAAAATATTTGTAATTTTGAGAACATATAAGCTTAAAATTTATATTAATCTATGTATCGATCTATACAAATATTAACTCTTGAAAACATATAAGATTATCCATGTTAATTTTGAAAACATATAAGTTTATATAAAGTGTTTTAAATTTAGAAACATATATTCTAAACGCTTTAATCATCAAAAATAGTTATTTATTACATCACCAGTGCCAATAAAGTAACTTCTACTACCAAATACTCGTACGTTGCAATTATTTGGTCTTTCTAACAAACTGCAAATGAATCACATATTAACTAACGCATTAGTAATTTGTTCTCGAATGGCCGCCATTTCAGTTGCACCTTCTCCTTCCTTATTGCAAATTGTTAATTGTTCGCTGTCATCTCGTAACATAGAACTACTCATTTGGTTGTCAGAGGAGTCTTCAACTGTTTCCCGTTGATTTGCTTCAGCATTGAGGAAATCAACGTCATGTCGCGACGGGTGTCGCCTAATATAATTGTGTATTGTCATCGTTGCTATCACAATCTGAACCTGTTTTGGAAACGGGTAAGGAGGCATATCACGTAAGATAACCCATTTCTTCTTCCAGACACCAAATGTCCGCTCAATGACGCCTCGCAAAGAAGAATGTCTTTTATTGAACACCTCCTTTCTGTTTCTTGTAACATTACTTGCTCGTTCAAAATCAGGTATATGATATCTCGTATCCGGATATGGTTTGAGATACCCTCGCTGCAACGGATAACCGGCATCCACCAAATAATACTTTCCTGTAAGGTGTTGAACCTTGAGTTCCACATTCTAAAAAAATACAAAAAATATTTCGCGGCACAACATACCTTGAGGAGGATGGGGAAAGCTATAATGAGGATTCCGTGTTGCACTCTTGAAAATCCTACTATCATGGGCACTACCCTCCCAACCAGGCATGATAAATGTGAAACACATATTAAAGTCGCAAACTGCCATGACATTTTGTGTTGTGGATCCACTACGTCCGATAAATGCAACTTTCTCTTCATTTGAAACACGTGCATCAACATGTGTTCCATCTATCGCACCGATGCAATCCTAAACATGTAGCTCTAGTAATTAACTAATTAATGTACTACATTCATTCTATACTTTATTAAAACAAGATTAAATCAGTACCTTAAAGAATGGCATGTAGCGTCGATCTTGACGAATCTCTGCAGGCGTTCGTGAAAACGTTGGATCTAGTGGCTTTATGACTTGTTTTGCGAGGCTCACCAAAGCACTCAAACCCACTGAGAAGTACCTGCTAATCGTCTCTGATGAGTGCTGGAATCGTTCCATCGCACCGCGCATTGACTCGTTCTGTGATAATATATAAAGAGTAATCGCCAACACCTCACGGTCAGTCATTCTCATAGACCCATGGAGGCCATGAGAGCCCACTAGTTCTGCTAAAAGATCTGTAAAAACTTCTTGTGTCATGCGGAACATGTTGTGAAATCTTGTGGGATGCCCGCCAAGCATTTCTGCTACCCATTTGTCTCCAAATTGTGATGATGTGTAACAGGGGGAACGGTCGATGTATGTGTTGTAGTACTCTACGAGCAAGTTGATAGCTGCGTTTCTCCTTCTACGACGTACTTGGTTTGGGTCCATTCTGATTTATACTGGACATATTTTGACAAAGAAAAATAGAGTGTTAAACTAATCATCATTTGAAGCAGACCTATATAATCTAACATGTGACAAGCAATAACACAAGCATTTAGTGTAGAGGAGGGGTAGAAAACAAAATAAACTGAAAAGTCTCATTAAACAACAGTTCAAATAACCATGTCTTCTCATAAACTATTAAAGTAAGGACGTAGCAACTAAAAAAAGTCCATTCAATTTTTCTTGCACTCAAAAAAATGTCGTAGATACGACACCCTTCGCTCTTTGGCAATAGCTGTGAAAAAATCTCTTTGCACCGAATCTTGAAGCAGCTCAACAGCGAAGTAGTATAGCTCATCATCCGCTGCAATACTCGGATCCTGCTCTAGAATAGCCACGACCTCATTAATTGATGTTTTCTGTACTTTATGGGGGGCATCATTGGAAGAATCCATTAGGCATGATATCTGGTTTCTGATTGTGGCAGCTCCACCCTTTTTTTTGCTCTCGAACCTAGATCGCTTAGAGCGGTTCGTAGATTGAATCTCAGTTGGACCTGCACTTGGAAATTCATGTGAATCATCTGATAAACTGACAGCAACATTGTCCTGTGTTTCACCAAATCCCGTCTCGCTTGGAGCGCATGCATATTTCCCTGTTGCAACGACACCCCCGAACATTTGGTCTAACTTCTCCTCCAACTCAGGTTCAATCCCACATGTTTTATATTTTTTAGCTGCTGGAACCACCTGGAACAAAAAACCCAAATCATTTTGTTCAGTCCTGAAAGAGAAGTATATTACACAAATTATGAAAAATAAAATTTACTTACCGCGAGCCTCTCTGCCCACCACTCTTCCGAAGCATCAATGGTTCGCTTTATTGGATCCCAACCCAAACCAGTTGAACCACGCTTTAGATCCTTCCAAATTTTCCAATCTTTCTTTAGTTGATCCCATTTGTTTTTCATTTGCAGCCTGTCGTACTCCCGTCCGGTGGAGTCTTTAAAATGTTTAATGATACTATTCCAACCTTCTTTATTGAAAAAGGTTGTCGGTCTATTGCCCAGCTCAATTTCTTTGATACAGAGGTCGCAGAACAACAATTTGATTTCCTTTTCCCAGATTGCCGGTGAACCATGTTCTTTAGACTTACCAGCCATGTTACTACTACGACGAAGCAAAGATATGAAACACAACAATATAGTTTTCGATTAAAAAATTGATTAAAGAAAGTAAAAAAAATGAAAAAAGGACACCAAATGTTAATTGGATATGCTTATCGCATAAAAGTAAAGAAANCAAATCTAAATTAAATTTCATCATGTTTAAGACCAATTGAAATCATATCAAATTCCAATTGAACCTAATTCCGAACCCTAACTTCAAGTTCAAACCCACTAGTCCAAATTGACCAAAAAATGCAAAATTCACCAAATTGAATTCCATGACCAATCCAATTCCTCCAATTTCAAATCCTTAATTCCTCATGACAACTTTTTAAAGTAAATTGAGCCTTCACATGACCCAAATCCAAAGCCAAACCTAACCCAAATCCAATTTTTGGCCCAAACCCTTATCTTAAACCTAAAATCCAAATTAGGCCAAAGCTTTTGAATTAATTAAAGCCCAATCATCTCTGCCACTCCTAAGGCTCTGTTTGACGCAGCTGCAGCTTCTCAGCTTTCAGCTGTAGCTGTGCTGCTCCAGGAAGCTGCTGTGGGGAAGCTGCTGCGCGGAACCCGGTTGTCTGTTTGGTGCAGCTGTGTGAAAACAACGGTGGGTCAGCTGTTTATGAAAAAAATGACCATTGTGCCCCTGTTTGCTAAAACTGTTTAAAAGAAGACTATAACAACCACATTTTTTAAATTTCAGAAGCAGGAATTCATTTCTAAACAGAGCAGAAAATTCAGATACACCAATGACCTAATAGTGAGCCCCGAAAATGAAATATATAAGATTTCTGTGCTAAAAAACATATGTAAATATATAAGAATTCTGCGCTAAAAAATATATGTAAATGCATATTTATGTACTGCAAAACAAATAATAGCATGTGCTGCCATGGTGTGCTCCATGCATGTGCTGCAAAACCACTGAAAGACAAAATTAATTGGATATGCTTATCGCATAAAAAAATACCATATCCCAAACTTCACACCACTGAAAGACAAAATTAAGCAGATACCTCCATATTTTATAAATGAGCACGTTTACAAAGAATTTTAACATTAACACAAATGTTATCGAAGTTGCACCATGACGAGAGATAGTATAGAACAAGTATTTAAAAAACACTGCAAATTTACGTGGTTCGGTCGAAGTGACCTACATCCACGGGAAAGGATTCAAACATCTTTATTGAGGCAATAGAAAAAAAGTTATATAGATTCAAATCAACAATGACTCCTTGCTATAACCAACCGATAAAGGAACTAAAAAAAAAATTGTTGGGGCATCTTCATACATTCCATCTTTTTGTAATACATACAATCTAAGGTAATTGTACAAATTATAATTCTTTCCTCTTCATAAAGTAAGATAATGCATTCCATGTAGCGGGCAGAATCCGACAGGTTGGGTATGAACCGCAGATGAAGTTAAACAAACATTTGGCCATGTCAAGTCGAGCGACTTTAAGGAAAAAAAATAGGAGACAGAACTGCTTATAGGCAAACACGTGCTCTTCAAATTCCACCAACCTTGCAAAATATGCTTATAGGAAACAGAAAATTATATCACTCAGGAAACTACCAAACCTGCTGCATTAGCTATATAAGAAGTGTAAGAAGTATAAGAAGTATAAGAAGTATAAGAAGTACAATATCTATAAGCTAATGCATACTTCATTCAACTCTTATGTTGCAAAGAAGCTCACTTGTTGCAATGTATGTTTTATAAGTAGAAAGCTCATTCTATAGAGAGCAAACGACCAAAATCAGTAAACTACAAAACCTGCAAGTTGTATAATATTAAGCATAAATTGGCTAATTGCAAAACCTCTCAAACCTTCATACCATGTTAATGATTCCTGGCAGCAATCTTTAATGGCTAGATTTTTTAAATTTCAAATAAGCATGCAATGGCTAGAATTCTGGTCATACAATTCTGCTATAAGAATTCCAAGCAAACCAAAGCGAAAATATAAGAATTCGGTGCTATATCAACTGATGTTTTGTACTTCAAAGCAAACCAAAGCAAAAAAATAACTTGCAGTTCAAAACAGCCTTCTACCCGATGTTTTGTATCTTCATTTTCTTGAGATTAGGAGGCAAATAGGGCAACTCCAACAAAATATATGCATAATAATGTATATATTCTGCTATACATACATACCACACAATAAAGAGGCTACATACATACCACACAATAAAGAGGCTATATTCTGCTATAAGAATTCTGCTCATACAATTCTGCTATAAGAATTCCAAGCAAACCAAAGCAAATATATAAGAATTCGGTGCCATATCATGTTACAAAGGCACTCCAATGTAAGCAGGCAAAAACTAATATAAATTGAAACTTATATAAAGGAGAAATGGAAAAAACAAGCCATCTAAATGTATTTTGGCTAGGCTAACAGCAGCGGTATGATTGTAAATTCCATTGGAATGCATGGGGAAGCTGGAATGGAAACCAAGTAAATGGTTTCCATTCAAAAATACCACCATTTTGTATAATGTNTCCATTCAAAAATACCACCATTCTGTATAATGTCACCCAATTCCTATGTGTTTACATATCTACCACCAAAAGTTTGATTTTTTTTTTATATTAATACCAACCATATCCTTCTTATCAATATGTATAACATGCCACCCAATTCCTATGTGTTTACATATCATTATTGATAGAAAATGGTTATGAATCCTTACTATAAGATTCACATATAAGATTCACATAGTTACAGGTCTCAATCATAAATCCTTCAGGAACATGGAATAAGACCTACTCCTAATAAGAGAAAAGAAAAGATACTAATGGTGTTCCTGCAGTACACGTGAAATTCTGCTTGGCAATCCATGTTATTTAAAGCCACTGAGATTCCCTACAGTCCATGTTATTCTGTGTAATTCCTACAGACAAAAAAAAATCCCTCACTGGGGTTCAAGTGGGGTGAAGGTGCAAACTATAGAATATCCTTAATTTCATAAATGCATGCATAGAACCTTGATTTGTCAAATATCTCCCCACTTGATAAAGCATTTCAAATGCAAAGGAATTATTTCAATTATCACCCCCACGTAAATAAAATTATTTGAGAATGGTTATAGGATTGGGGAGTTGGAACATATGAGCGAGATGCACAAATTAAAATTACATTTTCTGAAAATGTGAAGGATGCTAGAGTGGCTTGCACTGCAAAATTATTTCAGAAGAGAAAAGTCGTATATTTATTTTTGAATTGGGGCAAAACTGTTAATGAATGGAAATCAGACAAGCGAGTTGGAAGCCTACGAAACAAATCTGTTACACCTTTTCATTCAACTGGAATTTACAATACAAACAACTGTTCAGAGTGATGTATTTCAGATTGGAGATCAAATATGCATTCTACATCCATTTTGCACAGCAGAAAAAAAAACAGGAAATTGCAGAAAATAAATGAAAAGCTTCTCCAACGATGAAAATCAAATATGCAGATTTTCATCTTGAGAGGCTTGCACTGCAGGAGATCGAGAGAACAAGTGATCGCAAAACAAATGAGAGGAGATCGCAATGAACTCCATATTTTCATCGATTACCTTTTAAGAAAGCAAGAGAAGACGAAAAAAGATTGATTCGACAAGATGCGAGAGGGCTGGTTGAAGGCGAGAGAGGAGAGGGCGCGGTCCTGGTTGAAGGCGAGAGGCGAGACGGCGCGGGAAAAAGAACGCTAGGGCAGGGCAGAGGCGGCAATCACAAATATTTAGCGGGCGAAAGCTGGGACCGCGGGGTCGATCCCGCGGCCCGCTTTTCGCCCGCTTTGACGTCCTTCTGCCGCGAAGCCGGAAGCCAAACAGTAACTTTTCGCGATTTGTTGTCGCGCCGACGTGAGAAAAGCCGCCCCAAACAGGAATGCTAATCAAATAAATTAAGGACCTAAATTTGAGCCATGTAAAATGGGTTTGCCCCTATTCCCTAATTTGGATAAACTTTTCTCCCCATGCCATCAAAGATCAAGCCTCCAAAATAATCAGCATTAACCTTCCCCAACCTTTCCTGAACCAGCTAGGCACCTTCCTTGGCCTGGCTGGTTGGCCTAGTCGACGGAGAATCCAAAACTAGAAAGGCCAATCAGAGCCTAAGGCCTCCCATTTGGCCATGGCTATAAGAACCGCCCCTTCATGGCCAAAAGAAGAATGTGACAAAAACCTTAACAGAACTCTACCAAAATTCTCCCAGACCACCCAGCAACCCAGAGAAGCTCATCCCCACTATTTTCCAGCCCCCATTTGCACTTTCCATCCCTAATTTCATAACTAAAAATCATGGTATTTTCATAGCCACTCATCCAAACTCCACCAAACCTTAAATTGAGCAACTCTTAAGCTTCAACAGAGCTTAAGAACACTTCCCAATCAAATGCTCCCTCTTCCAAGCCCTCTGTACTAAACTTATATAAAGGCTGCACTACCCTCCTATCGAGCTCTTACACAACTTCAACCCTTACTTAAAATGACACTTGGAAGAGGTTAGCTAACTCATAATGAAGCTTCAGAACATGCCCAATCGAGGCTTCACCTTTTGGGCTAAGGTATACACCATTTTCCACAAATCCAAGCTTGGTTATGGCCTTTTTGAAAAAAAAAAATTAATTCCATTCTTGATTAACCATATAGATAGGCTCGTTTCACTTAGATTAAGGTGTAGAATCAAACCACATGTGATTTGGTTGAGTATCGAGTGAGACCTTAAGGTTTTAGTGTGGATGGCTCTTGGGTCACACAGTTGGGGATGAAGGCTTAGACCATTGGTTTGCACGTGTATCGTGCAAATGGTTGGAATTGTGTCGGACTAACGATTAAAGCGGTAAGGGCAAGACGCGTGGCAGCAAAAGTGGATAGCGACATCGAATCAAAAAGCACTGCATGTGCTTTAGCAGACGCCGAGCTTGACGTGGATAAGTAGAATATTAAGGGCATTTAATGATTTAAATAAATCAGAAAACATTAAAAAATCACAACTTGGTGTAGAAAAATCATAAAAAAAAATATATATATATTGTTGTGCTCAGTGAATAAAGGAGAATATAATGTATGAAAAATTAAAATTATTTGTCATTTTTTTTAGTTAATTAAAGACTNCACTGCATGTGCTTTAGCAGACGCCGAGCTTGACGTGGATAAGTAGAATATTAAGGGCATTTAATGATTTAAGTAAATCAGAAACCATTAAAAAATCACAACTTCATGTAGAAAAATCATAAAAAAAATATATATATATATATATTGTTGTGCTCAGTGAATAAAGGAGAATATAATGTATGAAAAATTAAAATTATTTGTCATGTTTTTTTTAGTTAATTAAAGACACTCAAAATTCTATTAATTTTATTTGATTAAATATTGTTCATCATGGCATGAAATTTGGAGGGTTTGATCTTCATGTGATTAGGAGTGTCCTCCACATTTTCCAAAGTCAGAGAACACCTCTAAGGTTGAAAGCCTTAATTTTCCATGTTAGGTGTCTTTGTTTCAATTAAAAAATTGTTAAAATTGAAATATAAATAAGAAAATTTTTTGGGCTTTCTTTGGTAGGTTCACTCTAGTAAGATGACCATACAAAAAAAAAATAAAATGAGTTTAAATAATTAAGGGAAAATCTAATATAAATAAGTCATTAAAACTCTTAAATAATTAAGAAAATAAAATATAACCAAAAAAATCACAAAATTTGTTGCACATTAAAGATAATGAACATATTAAGGCAATGTAGAAATTTGAAGCCCATTTGAATTGTCTTTAATATCAAAGCCTATTTTTCGTGATGAGTGTGATTTTTGGAAAAATAATTATAATAAAAAAAATACAATTAAAAAAAATATAAAAAGTATTTTGGAGTGATTCTTGTGACCAGGAGCACTAAAGAAAAATAAAATTGGTGTTAAAATAAAAATTTCATTTATGAGCTATTTTTTAATTTAAAAAAAAATAAAAATGACAAAAAATACAAAAATACACCAAAATGTCAAAAATTGTTCCCTGATCTCTGAGGACCATTTAAAATATCTTTCCTAATTTTTTAAATATAGTTATGTACTTTTAAATGCTTAAAAAAATGAATTTTCCTTAATTTTACATTAAAATAATAACAATAAATAAAATAAAAATAAAAAAATGTAAATTTTAATTCTTTGTATTTTTTTAACTTATAGGAACTAGAAAAAAATATAAAAACAGATTTTCATAGATTAATTTATTTTTTATATTTAATTAACCACAAAAATAAACAAATAATAATAATAATTAATATTTTNTGAAAGCCTTAATTTTCCATGTTAGGTGTCTTTGTTTCAATTAAAAAATTGTTAAAATTGAAATATAAATAAAAAAATTTTTTGGGCTTTCTTTGGTAGGTTCACTTTAGTAAGCTGACCATACAGAAAAAAAAAGAAATGAGTTTAAATAATTAAGGGAAAATGTAATATAATTAAGTCATTAAAACTCTTAAATGATTAAGAAAATAAAATATAACCAAAAAAATCACAAAATTTGTTGCACATTAAAGATAATGAACATATTAAGCCAATATAAAAATTTAAAGCCTATTTGAATTGTCTTTAATATCAAAGCCTATTTTTCGTGATTAGTGTGATTTTTGGACAAAAATAATTATAATAAGAAAAATACAATTCAAAAAAATATAAAAAGTATTTTGGAGTGATTCTTGTGACCAGGAGCACTAAAGAAAAATAAAATTGGTGTTAAAATAAAAATTTCATTTATAAGCTATTTTTTAATTTAAAAATAAATAAAAATCACAAAAAATATAAAAATACACCAAAATGTCAAAAATTGTTCCCTGATCTCTGAGGAACATTTAAAATATCTTTCCTAATTTTTTAAATATAGTTATGTACTTTTAAATGCTTAAAAAATGAATTTTCCGTAATTTTACATTAAAATAATAACAATAAATAAAATAAAAATAAAAAAATGAAAATTTTAATTCTCTGTGTTTTTTGAACTTATAGGAACTAAAGAAAAATATAAAAATAGATTTTCAAAGATTAATTTATATTTTATATTTAATTAACCACAAAAATAAATAAATAATAATAATAATTAAAATTTAGTTGAAAAATTCATGAATTTTGGCCTAAGTGGTTGTTTGACCTAGATGAACCTCAATAATTTTCCTAAGGACAAAAATATCACTTTGATTAATTAAATTATTTAACACTGAAAATTCCTTTTTTGAGTAAAAATAATTGTAAAATTTAAAGGAAAATCAGAGAATTATAATTTCTCCTCAAAACTTTTAATTGACCCATGAGTGGAGTACTAAGTACATCAAGTGAATACCTAAATACCCCGCTCATTGGATAATTAAAAATTCAAGGTTCATTGAACACAGGATAAATCTCACAACTGAATCTTAATATACCTTTAGATGATTAATTTAACAACATAATAAGTTCAAATGAACTTGAAATGATTCAGAGGATTTTAAAAGTTGTTTAGGGTTATGCCCCAAACACTTTAACAATCTTTTGAATATTTTGAAGGAATACTGAACTTATTATACTTTGTTCAAGAAAAACATCCTTAAAACTTATAGTGACCCACCAATGTATGCCTTGGGACAAGATATTTCACTTAAATCAATAAAAATACCCTACACTACTTATCATACATTTATGACCTAATCCTTAAGGATTTGGGTATTCTCTAAGGTATTTAAATCCTTATGAGCAACTAGTGATATTTGTTTTTTGTTGCATATGGATCATCTGGCTTGTGTAATTTTGAGGTCTAGATGGCTAGAGCGACGACGATAATACTAATGTGTGATAAACGAGGGATGAGAAGTGGGATTTGGAATAGTTCCTCCTACCTCAAGGACCTTCAATAAAAGAGGAGAGGATAAGGGCTGATGATACTATTCACCCATTCTTGATGAAATTATTTCCCCTGATACTCTTAGGTTGTCGGTAGTCCTCATTTGATTAGAGTAATTAACATGTGGACTACATCACTTTACAAAATAATTACAAAATTAAAACAAAAAATCCTTTGCTTGTTAAAGTAAACTCTACATGCATGAAAACTAAATTAAAATGAAAACTTATAAGGGTCCATGGTTAATCACTCGAATTAAGGTTAGGACTGCTCTCTATAACTTATCAGGTTGGTAGCTCTTATTCAAGGTTGGGAAGCACATAGTACAGCTCTGAGCCCCCACCTTTACCAGTGTCTTACACTTAGTTCTGATCTTCCATTTGTGACTACGAGTTTTCCTTTACTTAATCCTGTTTTCTTACTACTCGCTTTTTGACTTTTCACATGAAGTGCTCTTATTTGCTTTCCTGTAATTTATTTTAATTTCCTGCAAATATATTATGTTTTATGAGGCTAATCATGCAGCAGCAGCAGAGACCCAAATACGCATTTACATTTTATGTACTGTAATTTTCTTATATACTTTATAGAATTTTCTACATGCATTTACTTACGTTATATGCAAAACTATGAAGAATTGAAAAAAAAATACATTTTCAAAATTAAACTTAGACTTTCAAAATAATGAACGAACATAATACACTTCTTTTAGGTTTATAAGGATTTCTCGGATAAGGTAACCTATGGTTGCTAACGAGAGTTCTCTGGTTTAAACGAGCTTAACAACTCTTTTAAACTAATTAAATTCAATAGAAAATAATAATGTTGGAATGAGAAACCATAGGATCCTACCTGGTATCGCTCTAATTAAATTAAAATCTCCCCCATGCAGTCACTTGAACAACAACAACAAAACATGTAACATAAACTGTAAAACTATGAAACCTTAAACTTGGAGCCATCACAATAAGGAGCTTTGACCTAATAATATGGGCAACATGACAAGGATATACAAAAGAACAACTTCAAGAGAGCAAATAAATATACAACAAGAAACCTTCTTAAATATTTAATAACAATTTATAGGATTTCGAGGTATTCTGTCTAGTATGACATAAATCCTCAACTTATCTTTGGTCTTCGCACAACCATGTTGTGCAATTTAAGCCCTAACTCGCTTTAGGTTTGAAGGTCATTGTTCGTTACGACATAAACCCTCTTATCTTTCAGGCTATTTGTATGACTGTGTCATGCAAGTGTAATTCCTAAATAATAAAAATGGTAGGATGAAACATCTAATAATATTTCCTCAAAATTGAAGCCATACCATAGGATAGCTTGGGAAGTCCCCGAGGCTCTCCTCAGGCTCCGTGACATCCCCTATTTTTCTCCCTATGGAATCTATAATAATTGTTTCTATTTTATTTTTCCCATTTGATATTTCTTTATCCATCTTGAAAACCCTAAACCTTAAAAATCTTGAAGACATGTACATATGATCTAAAATTGAGAGTTGTCTTAGGTGATTTTGGTCATTTAAGATGTAAATAAATATAGGGGCATTATAGAAAACTTTAGAACCCAACCTAATATAAACCTTGTATAATATTTTGTTTTAGATAGGGGAATTTCTTGGTTAACATAAAATGTTTCACAAACCATAGCAAGTTTCATAAACTATTNCTATTTTACGAGCCCTGACCTTCCCTCATGTGCCTAAGAATTCGAGTACCACACCCTACAGTCACGGGAAATTGAATCTCTAACTAGAGGGGAATTACAAATGATAAACAGATACCCGACCAATTGATCTGAGTACGCGGTGCGCGTGTATACATATAGATATATATATATAATCTAAAAAGAATGAAAAATCGAACATCAATAAATAAATGAGTATAAACTTATTTTTTATGTATATGATACGTTTTTAAAATTTAATTCTTTTTTATGTAATAAACAGATTTAAATAAGTCATACAAATTGAGTAATGATGAAGAGTAGTTGATGTTGATGAACGTACCTGAGGCTTGGGAGCAAGAAGCGGCCTTCCAACCGCATCCCTTCCAACCGCATCCGTGAGAAGGAGCTCTCCAAGAGAATATTTATTTCCCCTAGAATAGTTATCAACCCTGAAGGCAAGCTTCCTCTGACTGTCAAATATTGAGAAGCCAACGGTACCTACAAAAGCCATGCTGGACTTCTTCCAAACTGTCCATGATTCTGCTGTGCTTATCGTCGGCTTGGCAGCCATGGTTTTGTCTGGGTGGATCTTTGATATGTTCTTATAAACAGAAGAAGAAGAAGACAGGAGGAGGAAGAAGTTGAGTAGAATTTGATTTGGGTTTGGAATTCTGTGATGTTAGGCTGCGGATGTGTTTTGGGAGTCTTTTCGTATGGTGAATGAATAGGATTTCTATCTAGATAGGAAAAATTCATTATGTGGGGAGTTGTTATGCTTGTAAACTTCATGTAAGATAATATTGATATCATTATATACATGTTGTATAAAAGTGCATAATAATATTGTAAAAGAAATCTGCATCATACGAACTCCGTACGTAATTGAAACGAGCTAGAAAATTTGCGGCAATGGAGTTGCACATTATCATCTTAATGTGATATAAAGATTCAACACACACTTAGAAAAAATAAAGCAACTAATAATGACTCTAGGAGTTTTTACTTGGAAAATTCTAGAAGGGAAAAACCACAGGGTTTGACCCAACGGAAAAGTTTCAATATAAAAAGATGATTACAATTGCAACAACTTGTCCTACAAATAGGAAATGGTTATTTGGTTTCCCGAGTTACAACGTCGACAGGTAGCATCCGATACAGATTGGCAACGTCCGGTTGGTGGTGATTGGCAGTAGTTGGCGATGATCGACAATAGTGGACGATGGTCGGCGGAGATTGGTGGTGGTCGACAGTTGTCGACAGGTCGACAGCAATTGGCAGTTGGCAGTGGTTGGCGGTGGTCGGCGGTTTTTTATGGTTATCGACAGCGGTCGGTGGTGGTCGTCGACTTTTGATGGTTATCGAAGACAGTCAGCTGAGGTCGGCGGAGGTCGGCGGATGTCGACCGTGGTCAACATTGGTTAAAGGCGGTTGGCGGTGGTTGAAGTCGGTTGATGGTGGT
>JXCR01138476.1:0-26855 GCA_002079205.1 Phalaenopsis hybrid cultivar | reverse complement strand
ATTCATTTGTACATATGCAACATTTAAACTTAATTTTTACATCTATACAACTGGAATCTTTCATATCACCTAAGAAAATACCAGTATATTGACTTTTAAAAAGTTAAATACAGCTTTCCTTTCAAAGATAAGCTGACATATATGTAAAAATTGAAGTTTAGGTGTTAGATATGTGAATACATAGAAATTTAGTGGTATGCATGTAAATCTTCCGGTCATTATTCATCTTGCCCCTCTCTATTCAATTATTAAAAAGCACATTTTCATTCCCATGCTTAACTTGAGCCTGCCCATTCTCCCCAACCACAAAAAAAAAAGGAGGATTAACACAATTATATCTCTACCACCAAATGAAGAGAAGGAAGTCCAATGGAAAGGGAAAAGAAGCCATTATTTTTTTCCATTATATTGTTGTCACGCTAAAGAATATATTTTTTAATCTCGTATATACAAACAAATATGGTGATATTTGGTATTATCCTGCACATACTAGTTATAGTTTTGGCTGCTTGTAGAGGTTAAAAATTGATTTGATCTGAGCCAGTGCTTCTTGATAGATGAAATATCATGGGAAATTTATTTTTTCAAATCTTCTTTATTGTTGCCGTGATTTTTTTTTTATATTTTTTTTAGTCTGATGCAACATGTAAGTGCGAAAAGTTTATGTAGGTGTTTTCAGATGAAGTCCCTACAACCAACTAATGTTTCTTCTAAGAGTAATAAGAAGAGGAAGCATTTTTATTTGGAGCTTGAAGCCATAATGGATAGCAGGTTTGCTTCATATTCTATTAGAATATGTGGATGCTAATATGAGAAGTGCGTAAGGTTTTAAAGATGTTATATACCAACATGTTGCAGAAAAAGTTAAAAAGAGCAATTTGGAAAAGATGTAAAGGCCGAAAAGTGTAAAAACCAACTCCCACATTAGAGGAGTATATGGGGTCACATTTAACAACTTAGAAAAAAATTAAGTGTGTCGTGGGATGAGGATAACAAAATGATTTTGATGGGTCATGAGGAGTATGTATCACATATTCAGATATTTCATTAGACAGTTATCATGTTCTTAATATTCATTTTTTAAAAAATGATATTTTTTTTCAGGACTTACCAAAAGATGTTGGAGAAAGTTTCTAGTGAAGGGCATGCAACTAAACAAGTCTAAATCTGAGAATTCTAACATTTCAAATGAGACACAAAAAATTAACTTGGAAGAAGATGCCTTCTTATGTTTTGTTGAGGCTGATGTTGATGTAACACAAGTAAATCTTATTGGAAGATGGATTAAATGACATTTAAGAAATGAAGCATGGGAATGTTGTCGGATGGAGGGTTGAGAAGGTAAAGGCTTACCTTTAGTTTGACGTCATTGAGAGAGGAAGATCTAAGTTGTCAGCATTGAAGAGTCGTCGATGAAAGAGAGACAACCGCATTAGGTGGTTTTGAGTAAGTTGTGAATCAACTGAAAAATCCATTGATTTTTCAATTGTTTTACCTAATCGGGAAATACCCTATTATATTTTTTTCTAATCTTATTCATCAACAGTTGAAAATAACTAAATTATTGGAAAGAAGAGTCCAAAGAGATGTGATCAGGGCATTCTGCTAGAGATTAGGTGCACATTAGGGTATTTAAGTCTCTTGTTTACTATCATGTGCAAAAATGATAAATTGGAACCATAGGCAAAGAAGACTACCTTCATCAGCTTCAAGCCTAAAGTTAAGGGCTTTTAAACTTTATAATTAGATAGAGAGAAAGATTAGCATTATCAAAGATAATATATTTTTGTCCGCCAAGCTTATTGAAGCATCAAGACTCGAAGCAGATAGAGAGTTTTATTGGGACCACACTTCATTTTGATCCATAGTGCTCATCCAGTTATATCNAAATAGGGAAATATTATTATCGGGCGTAGAATTGGAGATTTTAGAGTGACATACTAAAATCCCTAATTCGTCATATCGTTTGGGTGCTAAAGTGTAGATGTTAGCCCTCAGGTGAGGGGAACATGAGAGCTCCGATGTGAGAGCCGGTATCCTCGCAGCCTAGCCGCAGATTCAGTAAAAAAACATAAGATTAGTCAGTGTTTTTTATGCCTAGATAAAAAGGTAAAGAATAGGTATGCTCTTATTTGACACAATATAAATTGAACTAATTAATTTTATCCATTAACTATAATTTCTTGACAAGGAGAAGGATGCTTTCTTATATATTGAATATCACAATTAAAGCCTACTTTATATCATTAGTTATTTATTAATTATTAAAATTATCTATTTTTTTCAATTGCCTATTAGTGACTGATAAGCAAATTGAATATCATTGTTGTGATTATAGTATTGCTTTTCTAAGATCTTAGTCAGTAATTCTAAACTACTCCCTATGGGATCGATATCTAGAACTCCATTAGAGCCCCATATTACTTGAGCGATACGTATACTTGCGTTGATAAGTGTAACTTTACAATTATTGAATATTTTATACATCCATCTTTATCGAATCCATTACTTGAGCGATACATATACTTGCGTTGATAAGTGTGACTTTACAATTATTGAATATTTAATCTTGAGCGATATGTATACTTGCGTTGATAAGTGTGACTTTACAATTATTGAATATTTAATACGACCATATTTATCTTGTATTTTATTGCATATATAAAGTTGCTGTCAAGTTTTTGGTGCCGTTGCTGGGGTGTGAGTGAGTAAAATTACGATCAGAGTAACGAACAAATTAGGATTATTAGAAAATTTTTACTTAAATTGCAACTTATTTTTATATTTATATTTAGTTAATTATATTACTGAGTACTGATTTTAAATTGTATGCGTAAATTTGGACCTGAAAATCTTATATCCTACGATTCGAAATTAGAACACACTATTAAAAGGATTCGTAAATTTGGACCTGAAAATCTTATACCCTACGATTCAAAATTAGAACGCACTATTAGAAGGATTGCGTAAATTTGGACCTTAAAATCTTATACCCTACGATTCAGAATTAGAACGCACTGGAGAACCTAAAAATTCTGATACAATGGAAAACAACCTGAACAATCAAGGAATAGATAATGAACACCAACCTAGACCCCTAAGAGATTATGCAAATCCTACAACAGATGAGATTCACTTATCTATCCAAAATCCTGGTGTAGCTGCTAATTCATTTGAGCTTAAACCTTTTATTGTCCAAATGGTACAAAATAATCAATTTAGAGGTACACCAAATGAAGATCTGAACTCACACCTCGCTAGTTTTTTAGAACTGTGTGCTACTTTTAAATATGACAGAGTCTCAAACGATGCTGTTAGACTTAGACTTTTTCCTTTTTCACTGAGGGATAATGCTAAGATGTGGTTAAATTTGTTAGCACCAGGATCTATTAAAACTTGGGGAGGACTTTCACAAAAATTTCTATCCAAATATTTTCCTCCATCCAAAACTTTTAAACTTAGAAATGACATAACATCGTTCTGTCAGATTGATGGAGAGTCAAAATATGAAGTTTGGGAGAGATTTAAAGATCTTCTTAGGAAGTGTCCTCATCATTCGTTACCAGATTGGTTAATAATTCAAACCCTTTATAATGGATTAGTGGGATCTCTCAGATCAATTATAGATGCTGCGGCTGGTGGTTCTAGAACGATGTTATGTCATTTCTAAGTTAAGCAATGGATGGAGGGAAATATTTGGATAGAAATTTCTATGAAAGTTATCCCCAAGTTCTAATAGATTCTGGTTCTAACAAATTTAACCACATCTTAGCCTTATACCTCAGTGAAAAAGGAAAAAGTCTAAGTCAAACAGAATCGTTTGACACTGTCATATTTAAAAGTAGCACACAGCCTAAAAAACTAGCGAGGTGTAAGTTAGGATCTTCATTTGATCTAACTTCAAATTGATTATTTTGTACCATTTTATGCAGGTTTAAGCTCAAATGAATTAGCAGCTACATCAGAATTTTGGATAGATAAGTGAATTTCATTTGCTGTAGGATTTGCATAATCTCGTAGAGGTCTAGGTTGGTGTTCATTCTCTATTCCTTGATGGTTCATATTGTTTTCTATTGTATCAGAATTTCTAGGTTATCTTCTGAATCTTCTAATCTTTCTAACAGTGTGTTCTAATTCCGAATCATAGGGTATAAGATTTTCAGGTCCAAATTTACGCATACAATTTGAAATCAGTACACAATAAAAAAGGTAACTAAATATGATAATAATTTGCAATTCAAGTAAAAATTTTCTAATAATCCTAATTTGTCTGTTACTCTAATTGTGATTTTTATTTACTCACTCCCCGGCAACGGCACCAAAAACTTGACCGGGACTTTATATATGCTTAAAAATATAAGTATTTAATACTGCTACTAAGAGATTTAATTTCTTAGCAACTGTACCAAAACTTCATAACAATTATAGATTCGATATATATAGATGTAATAAATATTCAATAAATGTAAACTCACACTTATCAACGCAAGTATACGTATCACTCAAGTAATATAGGGCTCTAATGGAGTCCTAGATATTGATCCCACAGGGAGTAAGATTAGAACTACGAACTAAGATTTTAGAAGAAAAATACTTTAATCAGAACAATGAAGTTCAATTTGCTTATCTATCACTAATAGACAATTGAAATAAATATGTAATTTTAATAACTATTAAACAACTAATTATACTAATGAAGGTTCATATAGGCAATTGAAATAAGTAAATAATTTGAATAACTAATAAATAACTAATGATAGAAAGTTAGGGTTAATAATAGACAATTGAAATAAATATGTAATTTTCTTAATAACTCATAAATAACTAATTATGCTAATGAGGGTTTAATTGAAATAAATATGTAATTTTAATAATTATTAAATAATTAATTATACTAATGAAGGTTCGACGTGATATTCAATATCTAAGAAAGCATCATTCTCCTTGTCAAGAAATTATAGTGAATGGATAAAATGAATTAGTTCAAATATATTAAGCCAAAGAGGAGCATACCTATTCTTTACCCTTTGGTCCACGCATAAAGAACATTGACTAATCCTACGCTTGTTTACTGAATCTGTGGCTAGGCTGGGAGGATACCGGCTCTCACTTCGGAGCTCCCACGTTCCCTTCGCCTGAGGGCTAACATCTACACTTCAGCACCCAATCGATATGACCGAATAGGAGATTTTAGTCTGTCACTCTAAAATGTCCAATTCTACGCCCGATAAAATTAGTTCCCTATTTTTTTGCACCCAACGGACCGAATTGGGGATTTTAGTCTGTCATTTTCTAAAATCTCCAATTCTACGCCCGATAATTTCATTTCCCTATTTATTTGCACCCAATTTCTGTCACTCTAAAATCTCCAATTCTACGCCCGATAATATTATTTCCTTATTTATTTTCACCCAACTTCCAATGCAATCTCCAATTCTACGCCCGATAATATTATTTTCCTATTTATTTGCACCCAACTTCCAAGGTTTGACCTCCCTGAATCTTGGATGTAATCTTCACTTTAGTTGTAAAACTCAACATATTTTAAAAAATCAATTGGCCAAATTGAAAGTAAATTAAGATCAAAGTGAAAAATCATCACAACTTCTTTAACATTTTTATGGCTCAACCAATTCAAATCACCATTTCACAAATCTTAAGACAATCATCACAATTTCTTAAACATTTTCATGTCTTCACCAATTCAAATCACCATTTCACAAATCTCAAGACAAGAAGAAGAACTGAGAAAACTACTCAGATCTCATGGGGAAAGCACAACAAATCTCAGAATTCATATACAAAATCAAAGTCATACAAACTACAACAATAAATAAACTTATCTCTAATTTCTCCCCTAGAAAAATCCTTAAAGTTTCTTTGAATCTCTTCCTTTCTTTACACACACAGAATTCCTCTTCAAAGTAGCAAGGAGGAAGAAATATCTCACTTTCCCTCCACTCTTACAATCTCTCGAAGAATTTCTCACAATTTTTACACTCTAGCAAACACTAATGGAACCTTTCTAACCTCCAAAAACTATAGAGTCTTCTGGCTCCCCTCAATTTTCGGCCAAAATCTTCTTTTAAAGTTGTGGATGAGTTTTCCTAAGAGTTTCCTAAGCATCCCTTCAAAACTTGTCCTTATCCACAGTCTGATTGGTCATAACCGCCGAGCTCGCCGTCGGCGGCCTCGAGGGCGCCATCAATGGACCTTCTTAGTTAACTAATTTTGGAGTCTCGGGAAAATCTCGCCGTCATCAGGGTTGACGGCGCCGTCGGCGCCCTAGTTCAATTCTTCACATTTTTGTCCTTTTCGCTCCAAATTCGCTCCTTTTTGCATCTTTTTGCTCCAATGACCCTAATTCATCATTCCTGCAACAAAACATCAAAAATACATTTCTTTAAAGTGCAATATCATCAAAAATAGTATAAAATAAGTGTTAAAATCTCAACATATTTTCCTCTGGTTAGACCCTAAAGCGAGTTACGTCTTAAATTGCACAATATAATTGCGCAAAGGTTTAAAGATAAGTTGAGGATTTATGTCTTACTGGATGAGCTACCATGAAGTCTTATGGCTTGTTATTTTATTCTAAGTAAGGATCTTTTGTTGTAGTTCTATTTTCTCTCTCAAAGATGTTCTTTTATATCTCCATATCATGCTGCCCATATATTTTTCTCTAAGCTTCTCATCGAAGTGACAGCTCTCGGTTAAAGGTTTTATAGTTTTGTATTTTAAGTGACCAGTTTTGTTGTTGTTGTTACAGTTCAGGTGTCTTAAGGGGGGAATTTTAAGCTAATAAGAGTGACATCAGTTAGGATCCTACGGTCCCCTAATTCTGGCACCACTATTTTCTCTTGAATTTAATTAGTCTAAAAGAGTTGTTAAGCTCATTTAAACCAGAGAACTCTCATTAGCAACCCTAGGTTACACCATCCCAGAATCCTCTTAAACCCAAAAGGAGTGTATTATGTTCGTTCATTGTTTTAAAACTGAAGATTTAAATTTTGAAACATGTTTTTGTTGCTTTTCAGTTTCAATTTGGCTTTGCATATAAAGTAACTAAAAGCAAGTAGAAAAAATTATAAGGTAAATAAATAAAATTGCAAATGCATAAAATGTAAATGCCTACTCCGGCTTCTACTACCGCTTCAAGGTGAGCTTCATAAACCATTAAATATTTGTGAGGAATTTAATAAATTACAAGAAAGTAAACAGAAGCATCCTATTTGGAGAAAGTTAGAAAATGAGTCGTAGCAAAACATGAGAAAGTAGAAGAAAACCGATACTCACATATGGAATATCAGAACTAAGTGTGAGTCATTGGTAAAGTTCAGGGCTCAAAGCTGGACTATGTGCTTCCAAACCTTGATTAAGAGCTACCGACTCGATAATCTATGGAGGACAATCCTAACCTCAATCCAAGTGATTAACCGTGGACCTTCATAAATTTTCAGTTTTAATTTAGTTTTCATGCATGTAGAGTTCACTTTAAGAAACAAAAGAAATTTTATTTTTGTAAATACTTTGCAAAGTATGTAGTCCACAGGTTAATTACTTCGATAGATCTAGGATTATAGGCAACCTAAGAATATCAGTGGCAATCATCTCATCAAGAGCCGGTGAACAGTGTCATTAGTCCTTATCTTCTCCTTTTATTGAAGGTCCTAAGGTAGGAGATACTATTCTAAAATCCCACTTTGTTTCCCTTTTTTTAGCACACATTGGCATTATTGTCACGCACTAAGCACCTATAACTCAGGCTTACACAAGCCCGATGATCCGTATGTGGCAAAAAAAATTATCCCTAGTTTCTCAAAATGATTTAAATTCATTAGAGAAAACTCAAATCCTTGAGCATTTGGTTAATTAATATAGGATAAGTAGTGTAGGGAATTTTTATTGATTTATGTAAATTAAGGGGTCCAGAGATATAACTTGTTGGGTCCCTAAAAGTTTTAATGGATGATTTTCTTGAGCAAAGAACAATAATTTTAGTTGTCCTTCAAAATATCCAATAGATCATAAAAGTGTTTCGAGCATAACCCCAAACAACTTTTCAAAACTCTTGAAATGTTTTATGTTCATTTTAACTTATTACATTATTCATTTAATCATTCAAAATTAGGTTTAAATTCAATGGAATAATTTGTCCTGTACTCAATGAACCTTAATAATTTAATTATCCCATGAGCAGGGTACTTAGACATTCACTTGACATTTTAATTTAAGAGTTATGTGAGTGGATGCCCTTAATGGCAAGTTCAAGTCATTAAGGATCTTAGAACAACAATTAAAGTTGAAATTATAGTGTTTTAAGGGTATGCATGTTTAATTATGTTTCTCTTTTCCAAACCTTATTAGACAAATTTTAAATTAAGCCTAGCCCACTACTAAGCACTTAAGTCTAATTTTTGGGGTAAATTTGCAATAGTCAAAATGTTGAATTAGAGGTACTTAATTATTATTAAAAGCTCATGCTTACCATTTAATCACTAATTAAGAGGCTTCAAATAAGTAATTTTTTTATCTTCCTAGCTCAATCCCACTACCTTAGGTACACCCAATTAGGTTAACTTCCAAGTCATAATAATTTACGATAATTACTTTTTTACCCTTGTTATAGAAAAGAGACAAGTTGGTTTCAACAACTTGACTCTTTTGTTTCAATCTTCCAGNATCTCAAGACAAGGAGAAAGACAGAGAAAACTACTCAGAACTCATGAGGAAAGCACAACACAACTTGGAATTAATATATCAAATCAAAGTCATACAAACTATAATAAGTAAAAAACTTATCTCTAAATTTCTCCCCAAGAGACTCCTCAAAGTTCCTCTGAATCTCTTCCTTTCTTTACAGCACACAAAATTCCTCTTTGAAGTAGCAAGGAAGTTCCTCTGAATCTCTTCCTTTCTTTACAACACACAGAATTCCTCTTCGAAGTAGCAAGGAGACTTTCTTTACAACACACAGAATTCCTCTTTGAAGTAGCAAGGAGGAAGAAATCTCTCACTTTTCCTCCACTCTTACAATCTGTCGAAGAATTCCTCACAATATTTACACACTATTGGAACCTTTATAACCTTCCGGACTCCAAAAGTCCTAAAAGTCTCCAAAAATCTCCTTAAAATTCGGCCAAAATGTTCTCTTTAAGATGTGGATGAGTTTTCCTAAGAGTTGCTTACGCACCTCTCCAAAATCCGACCTTATCCATTGTACATGTCACATAACCGTCGATCCCGCCATCGGCGGCCTCCTAGAAAATTTGTCCTGTAGCCTCGGGAAAATCTCTCTGTCAGCGGCCTCGATGGCGCCGTCGGTGCCCTAGTGCAATTCTCCATATTTTGGTTNCACAATTTCTTTAACATTTTCATGGCTTCACCAATTCAAATCACCATTTCACAAATCTCAAGACAAGAAGAAGAACTAAGAAAACTACTCAGATCTCATGGGGAAAGCACAATAAATCTCAGAATTCATATATAAAATCAAAGTCATACAAACTACAACACTAAATAAACTTATCTCTAATTTCTCCCCTAGAAAACTCCTTAAAGTTTCTCTGAATCTCTTCCTTTCTTTACACACACAGAATTCCTCTTCAAAGCAGCAAGGAGGAAGAAATATCTCACTTTCCCTTCACTCTTACAATCTCTCAAAGAATTCCTCACAATTTTTACACTCTAGCAAACACTAATGGAACCTTTCTAACCTCCAGGAACTCTAGAGCCTTCTGGCTCCCCTCAATTTTTGGCCAAAATCTTCTTTAAAAGTTGTGGATGAGTTTTCCTAAGAGTTGCATAAGCAATCCTTCAAAATTTGTCATTTTCCACAGTCTGATTGGTCATAACCGTCGAGCTCGCCGTTGGCGGCTTCGAGGGCGCCATCGACGGACCTTCTTAATGAATTAATTTTGGAGTCTTGGGAAAATCTCATCGTCATCAGGGTCGACGGCGTCGTCAGCGCCCTAGTTCAATTCGTCACATTTTGGTTCTTTTCGCTCCAAATTCGCTCCTTTTTGCATCTTTTTGCTCCAATGACCCTAATTCATCATTCCTGCAATAAAACATCAAAAATGCATTTCTTTAAAGTGCAATATAATCAAAAAAAGTATAAAATAAGTATTAAAATCTCAACATATTTTCCTCTGGTCAGAACCTAAAGCGAGTTACGTCTTAAATTGCACAATATAATTGTGCAAAGGTTTAAAGATAAGTTGAGGATTTATGTCTTACTAGATGAGCTACCATGAAGTCTTATGGCTTATTATTTTACTTTAAGTAAGGATATTTTGTTGTAATTATGTTTTCTCTCTCAAAGATGTTCTTTTGTATCTGCATATCTTGTTGCCCATATATTTTTCTCTAAGCTTCTCATCAAAGTGACAGCTCTCGGTTAAAGGTTTTATATTTTTGTATTTTAAGTGACCAATTTTTTTGTTGTTGTTACTATTCAGGTGTCTTAAGAGGGGAATTTTAGGCTAATAAGAGTGACATCGGTTAGGATCCTACGGTCCCCTAATTCTGGCACCACTATTTTCTCTTGAATTTAATTAGTCTAAAAGAGTTGTTAAGCTCATTTAAACCAGAGAACTCTCATTAGCAACCCTAGGTTACACCATCCCAGAATCCTCTTAAACCCAAAAGGAGTGTATTATGTTCGTTCATTGTTTTAAAAGCGAAGATTTAAATTTTGAAACATGTTTTTGTTGCTTTTTAGTTTCAATTTGGTTTTGCATATAAAGTAACTAAAAGCAGGTAGAAAATATTATAAGGTAAATAAATAAAATTGCAAATGCATAAAATGTAAATGCCTACTCCGGCTTCTACTACCGCTTCAAGGTGAGCTTCATAAACCATTAAATATTTGTGAGGAATTTAATAAATTACAAGAAAGTAAACAAAAGCATCCTATTTGGAGAAAGTTAGAAATGAGTCGTAGCAAAACATGAGAAATTAGAAGAAAACCGATACTCACATATGGAAGATCAGAACTAAGTGTAAGTCATTGGTAAAGTTCAGGGTTCAAACCTGGACTATGTGCTTCCAAACCTTGAATAAGAGCTACCGACTCGATAATCTATGGAGGACAATCCTAACCTCAATCCAAGTGATTATTTGTGGACCTTCATAAATTTTCAGTTTTAGTTTAGTTGTCATGCATGTAGAGTTCACTTTAAGAAACAAAAGAAATTTTATTTTTGTAAATACTTTGCAAAGTATGTAGTGCACAGGTTAATTACTTCGATAGATCTAGGACTATAGGCAACCTAAGAGTATCAGTGTCAATCATCTCATCAAGAGTCGGTGAACAGTGTCATTAGTCCTTATCTTCTCTTTTTATTGAAGGTCTTGAGGTAGGAGATACTATTCTAAAATCCCACTTTGTTTCCCTCATTTTAGCACACATTAGAATTATCGTCACACACTAAGCACCTATAAATCAGGCTTACACAAGATCGATGATCCGTATGTGGCAAAAAAAATTATCCCTAGTTTCTCAAAATGATTTAAATTCATTAGAGAAAACTCAAATCCTTGAGCATTGGTTAATTAATATAAGATAAGTAGTGTAGGGAATTTCTATTGATTTAGGTAAATTAAGGGGTCCAGAGACATAACTTGTTGGGTCCCTAAAAGTTTTAATGGATGATTTTCTTGAGCAAAGTTCAATAATTTTAGTTGTCCTTCAAAATATCCAATAGATCATAAAAGTTTTTGGAGCATAACCCCAAACAACTTTTCAAAACTCTTGAAATGTTGTATGTTCATTTTAACTTATTACAATATTCATTTAATCTTTCAAAATTATGTTTAAATTCAATGGAATAATTCATCTTGTACTCAATGAACCTTAAGAATTTAATTATCCCATGAGCGGGGTACTTAGACATTCACTTGACATTTTAATTTAAGAGTTATGTGAGTGGATGCCCTTAATGGCAAGTTCAAGTCATTATGGATCATAGAACAACAATTAAAGTTGAGCTTATAGTGTTTTAAGGGTATGCATGTTTAATTATGTTTCTCTTTTCTAAACCTTATTAGACAAATTTTAAATTAAGCCTAGCCCACTACTAAGCACTTAAGTCTAATTTTTGGGGTAAATTTGCAATAGTCAAAATGTTGAATTAGAGGTACTTAATTATTATTAAAAGCTCATGCTTACCATTTAATCACTAATTAAGAGGCTTCAAATAAGTAATTTTTTATCTTCCTAGCTCAATCCCACTACCTTAGGAACATCCAATTAGGTTAACTTCCAAGTCATAATAATTTACGAAAATTATTTTCTTATCCTTGTTATAGAAAATAGACAAGTTGGTTTCAACAACTTGACTCTTTTGTTTCAATCTTCCAAAAGAAGTTTTTTATGATCAATATTACTTATTTATCCTTTGATTTAACCTAAAATTTAATTAGGGCATCAAAATCCCATAATTACAATTTCATGAATTTAACTCAAAAAACTTTGAAATTTTCATGGTACCCCACTCATGGGTCAATTAAAATATGAAAGGTAAAATTATAAATTTTTTATTTTCTTTAATTTTTAATAAATATTTTTACTCAAAAATATGGTATTTCAATGTTAATTTATTATATTATTCAAAGTAAAGTTCCTGTCCTTAGGAAAATTGTTGGAGTTTTACCTAGGCTAGAGGACCACGTGAACAAAATTTCATTATTTTTTGAGTTATATATTAATTATTATAATTATTTATTGATTTTAGTGATTAATTAAATAGAAAAAACATTTTATTCTAAAAAATCAATTTTTTATTTTTCAATAACTTCTCTAACTTCAAGGAATTGAATAAAATTTATTTTAAATTTTTCTAATTTTTATTTTATTTTTATAACTATTTTAGTAAAAAAATAGAAAAAAGAACATTTTAAGCATTTATATATACATAAATTTATTTAAAAAAATATAAAACATGTTTTATGTTATCCCAAGTGATCGGGAAGTAATTTGGGACTATTTGGTGCATTTTTCATTTTTTGTGATTTTTAATTATTTTGAATTATTTTTAAATTAAAAATTAGCCAAAAAATAACTATTTTTTAACACTAATTTTATTTTTCTTGACTGCCCGTGGTCACAAAGGAACCCGTGAAACCACTTTTTATAATTTCTCTAATTATATTTTATTTGTTATAATTATTTTAGTGCAAAAATATTATT
Organism: Phalaenopsis hybrid cultivar; assembly: GCA_002079205.1. Taxonomy (NCBI): domain Eukaryota; kingdom Viridiplantae; phylum Streptophyta; class Magnoliopsida; order Asparagales; family Orchidaceae; genus Phalaenopsis; species Phalaenopsis hybrid cultivar. Next base: position 13,663 of record JXCR01138476.1, on the reverse strand, counting down.
TTTCATGAAAAATAAGTCTTGATATAAAATACATTTCAAATTGATTTCAAATTTTTACAGAGACTAAAAATTATCATTATCCTCACTGTGAAGAAATTCTTATGTTTTTTTTTTAAATTATATGTTATTTATTTAAATTTTTTTGTGTTTTAAGGACTTAATTATATAGCATAATGCATTAAATTATTCAAATTCATTTAATATTTTCCTTAGGGTGCTCTGACCATAGTGAACCTACCAAAATAATTCCCATATTTTTCTAATTTATATTTAAATTTATATAATTATTTAAAGCAAAAATAGGCAACTACCTTTGAGAATTAGGGCTTTTATAATTAGAGGTGTTTTGTGACTTTGAAGAAACTTAGAAAGCACTTCTAATCACATGCAATTGAAACCCTCCAAATTTCAAGTCGAGGTGATTAATATTTATTTAAATAAATTTAAACATGCTCTGGAGTATTTAATTAATTTAAAAATTAAATACATAACAAATAATTTTTATTTTTGGTTCACGGTTTTTTTCTCTGTTCACTGAGCAACATATTATTTTTATTTTATTTTTATGATTTTCTATACAAAGTTATGATTTTTTAAAGTTTCAGTATTTAATTAAATCAAAAGTGCCCTAATTAACTACTTATCCACAGGGTGCTGACTCAATCCTTGGCAGCTTCAAAAGCCCACATGGCATGCTCCTACTCAACACTGTCTTCTGTGTCAGTGCTATCTCTACCTTATTGACTTCACTTTTGGTTAAGGACTAGTTTCTTCTTTAGAAACCTAAGATCTAGCAATAAGATTTTCCTATTAACTTTTCATAGAGGAATAGTCTTTGAACCCTCACCTTTAGAAATTCTAAACTCTTCTTTGCTCATCTTGAAGTTTCTCATGTTGGTTCTAACCTCTAGCACTTAGTAGGTGGGACCAATATAGGGGAGCTCAAGAAGAGTCCCCATAGGACTGTTTAGCGTTAGGGTTAGCCCTGGCTGGTGTGGTCTTATTGTTGCACACACACACTTTGACATCCACTCACAACCCTAACCCAAACTTGCCTAGCTTGATCCCTTACTCTATTGGAAACTCATGTGAATGGTCCCCCATACCATTAGCCTTGGGCTAGGGTTCGGCTAAGACCAGCACATGGAGGACCCATAATGGGAGTTCCCTTGGTCTCATGGCTCAATAAGGTGACCTCATGATTAACATTCTCAATTGATGCCAATTTTGCCAAATTCCCAATTTTGACCCATGTAGCCCCAAACCTTCCCAAATTACCAAATTGCCCCTAAACCTTAGATTTTTCAAAAATTTTCAAAATTATCCTAACTCTAAAAATCTATTAAAAAATCATTTGATACCATTCCTAATCACTAAAATCGACCAAATTACCTCAAATTTTCTAGAATTCCCAAAATACCCTAAAATCCCCAAAATTACCAAAATGGCCTTCATACCCAAAAAATTCCAAAAATTCCCAAAATCTCCAAAATCGCTCCAAATGTCCCAAAAAATAATTTGAACCACTAAATTGAGCCCAATTTGACCAAATTTACCCCTTTTGGCTAAAATCCCCAAATTGCCCCTAAACATCTAAATTCCCCAATTCACCCCCAATTTCCACCAAATTGGCTTCAATCTCACTAAATTTCATATCTAAATAAAAATCTGTCATATCCAATCCCAATTAAGATTAAAACTAAGCCCAATCAAACCCATCCCAAGCCCAATTTTAATAACAATCCAAGAATCCCCAAATTTGCACCTAAGTCCAAATCTCCCAAATTGAGCCTCATAACACCAAAATCTCTACCAATTGATATCCAAAACTCTCCACTACAAATCATTGGACCAATTTGAAGAAATCCAAACCCATGTCTAGCCCAAATTTCCCAAAATTGACCATGAAAAAATTCCACCAAATTGAACCCCCACATTAATTCAAAATCGCCCAATTACTTTTCAAAAATTTTCAAGACAGTCATCCAAGCCAATTTGATCAATCCATTTAGCCAAACTTAAAGTTTAGCCAAATCCAAATTCAAATCCAAGCTCATGACATGATTTTGAACCCAAGCCTTGAATTGAACCAAACCCATTCAAATTGAACAAGTCACGGTCACCACAACTAGCCTTTGAACCCTAGGGACCAGGCTAGATCCACCCAGCCCACCCTACATGAGCCATCGACCATAGGTTCCTGGTTATAGAAGATCTCTGACCATATTTGGCTAAACCCAAATATATTTTCCATCATCCAACATACCTTCAGGGATAATAATCATTAAGCTCCTCCAAGCTCATTAACCACTCTAACAACCATCTATGGCCTGGCCGGCCAATCCGGAGGTTTAATTTTATGAGAATGTAACTGTATAGATGTGTTATCATTAAGTAGATAAAGGTGTAGGAATAAATCCCATGTGATTTGGTTGAGTATCGAGATAGATCTTAAGGTTTTAGTGTGGACGGTTCACGGGTTATGGCCATCGGGGAAAATGACGAAGAGTCATTCAATCGCGTGTGTATCGGTTGGATGGTCCAGATTGTGCCAAAAGAGAGAGCAGGACATAAAGTGTGGGCTGACTAGGTGATATTCAGATGGCAGCATCAAATGGAGAAGCGCCACACAGAGCTTCAGATCTGCCTAGGATAACGCGGCGTTAACTGGTTTAAGTAGAATAATATGGATTAAATAATTTATTTAATTTAGATAACTTCAAATATCTTTGTGTAGAAAAAATGATAAAAATAAAATAAAATACCTTATTGCTCAATGAACAGAGGAAAAAAATTGGAAAAAAAATAAAAACTTTTTGATGTGTCTCTGATTTTTAAATATTTAAATGCTCTCTCTAATGTTTTAATTTTAATTAGCTAAATATTAATCATCATGACTTGAAATTTTAGGGGTTGATTCCCCATGTTAATATGGAAGTTCTTGGATTTCTCCAAGGTCAGAAAGCATCTCTATTTTTGAAACCGTATTTTTCAAGCCTAGATTGTTATTTTTGCTTGCATAATTTTATACAAAAAAAATTAGAAAATAATGTGATTAATTTTGGTAGGACTTCNAATTCACATAATTATTTTTATGCATAAATATGCATCTTTAAAGAAAATTTCAAAAGATGATCAGGATAACTCTTAATCACTTGAAATTTTTATGTGAGCTAGCCCTAGACTAGAGAATCCTTTGCCCAAAATTTCGTAATTTTTTATAGTTTTTGTGATTTATTAGAATTAATTGAAGTTTTGGGGACTTTAACAAAAATAAAATATTTTATACAAGGAAAAATATGTTTTATATTTTTGGAAAATCTCTCTAAGATCAGAGAATCCATAGAAATTTATTTTTNACTTTATTACGTTACTTAATAATTCATCCTAAATATCCTGATGCTTAGTGAATATTGATGTCTTGATTATTCTCCAAGAATAAGGTAATTATGTGGGTGAAGACCCTGAAAAGGGCAAATCAGTGTTATTGAGAACACTTAGCCAAATTTTTAGTCCTAGTTGGACTTGTGGTGTTTTAAAAGCATTTAATTATATTGATTTTCCTAATCCTCTTTTAACATGTGGATTTCAATTTAATTTCAACACTGTCCTTAAGACCTAAGTGAGTGTATTAAACATGCGTATTAATTTTGAAAATATTTGAAACTTTTAAATGATCATTATCAAGATTTNTTGAAATTTTCATGGTACCCCACTCATGGGTCAATTAAAATATGAAAGGTAAAATTATAAATTTTTTATTTTATTTAGTTTTTAATAATTATTTTTACTCAAAAATATGGTATTTCAATGTTAATTTATTATATTATTCAAAGTAGAGTTCATGTCCTTAGGAAAATTGTTGGAGTTTTACCTAGGCTAGAGGACCACGTGAACAAAATTTCATTATTTTTTCGAGTTATATATTAATTATTATAATTATTTATTGATTTTAGTGATTAATTAAATAGAAAAAACATTTTATTCTAAAAATCAATTTTTTATTTTTCAATAACTTCTCTAACTTCAAGGAACTGAAAGAAATTTATTTTAAATTTTTCTAATTTTTATTTTATTTTTATAACTATTTTAGTAAAAAAAATAGAAAAAAAAACATTTTAAGCATTTATATATACATAAATTTATTTAAAAAATATAAAACATCTTTTATGTTATCCCAAGTGATCGGGAAGTAATTTGGGACTATTTGGTGCATTTTTTAATTTTTTGTGATTTTTAATTATTTTGAATTATTTTTAAATTAAAAATTAGCCAAAAAAAGAACTATTTTTTTAACACTAATTTTATTTTTCTTGACTGCCCTTGGTCACGAGGAACCCTTGAAACCACTTTTTATAATTTCTCTAATTATATTTTATTTGTTATAATTATTTTGGTGCAAAAATATTATTTTACATGAAAAATAAGTCTTGATATGAAATACATTTCAAATTGATTTCAAATTTTTACAGAGACTTAAAATTATCATTATCCTCACTGTGAAGAAATTCTTACGTTTTTTTTTAAATTATATGTTATTTATTTAAATTTTTATGTGTTTTAAGGACTTAATTACATAGCATAATGCATTAAATTATTCAAATTCATTTAATGTTTTCCTTAAAGTGCTCTGACCATAGTGAACCTACCAAAATAATTCCCATATTTTTCTAATTTATATTTAAATTTATATAATTATTTAAAGCAAAAATAGGCAACACCTTTGAGAATTAGGGCTTTTATAATTAGAGGTGTTTTGTGACTTTGAAGAAAATTAGAAAGCACTTCTAATCACATGCAATTGAAACCCTCCAAATTTCAAGTCGAGGTGATTAAAATTTATTTAAATAAATTTAAACATGCTCTGGAGTATTTAATTAATTTAAAAATAAAATACATAACAAATAATTTTTATTTTTAGTTCACGGTTTTCTTCTCTGTTCACTGAGCAACATGTTATTTTTATTTTATTTTTATGATTTTCTATACCAAGTTATGATTTTTTAAAGTTTCAGTATTTAATTAAATCAAAAGTGCCCTAATTAACTACTTATCCACACGGTGCTGACTCAATCCTTGGCAGCTTCAAAAGCCCACATGGAATGCTCCTACTCAACACTGCCTTTTGTGTCAGTGCTATCTCTACCTTGTTGACTTCACTTTTGGTTAAGGACTAGTTTCTTCTTTAGAAATCTAAGATCTAGCAATAAGATTTTCCTATTAGCTTTTCATAGAGGAATATTGTTTGAACCCTCACCTTTAGAAATTCTAAACTCTTCTTTGCTCATCTTGAAGTTTCTCATGTTGGTTCTAACCTCTAGCACTTAGTAGGTGGGACCAATATAGGGGAGCTCAAGAAGAGTCCCCATAGGACTGTTTAGCGTTAGGGTTAGCCCTGGCTGGTGTGGTCTTATTGTTGCACACACACACTTTGACATCCACTCACAACCCTAACCCAAACTTGCCTAGCTTGATCCCTTACTCTATTGGAAACTCATGTGAATGGTCCACCATACCATTAGCCTTGCGATAGGGTTCGGCTAAGACCAGCACATGGAGGATCCATAATGGGAGTTCCCTTGGTCTCATGGCTCAATAAGGTGACCACAAGATTAACATTCTCAATTGATGCCAATTTTGCCAAATTCCCAATTTTGACCCATTTAGCCCCAAACCTTCCCAAATTACCAAATTGCCCCTAAACCTTAGATTTTTCAAAAATTTCCAAAGTTATCCAAACTCAAAAAACTTATTAAAAAATCATTTGAAACCATTCCTAATCACTAAAATCGTCCAAATTACCTCAAATTTTCTAGAATTCCCAAAATACCCTAAAATCCCCAAAATTACCAAAATGGCCTTCATACCCCAAAAATTCCCAAAATCTCCAAAATCACTCCAAATGTCCCAAAAAATAATTTGAACCACTAAATTGAGCCCAATTTGACCAAATTTACCCCTTTTGACTAAAATCCCCAAATTTCCCCTAAACATCTAAATTCCCCAATTCACCCCCAATTTCCACCAAATTGACTTCAATCTCACTAAATTTCATATCTAAATCAAAATATATCATATCCAGTCCCAATTAAGAATAAAACTAAGCCCAATCAAACCCATCTCAATCCCAATTTTAATAACAATCACAAAATCCCCAAATTTGCACCGAAGTCCAAATCTCCCAAATTGAGCCTCATAACACCAAAATCTCTACCAATTGATATTCAAATATCTCGACTACAAATCCTTGGACCAATTTGAACTACCAATTGAGCCTAATCTAAAACCTAGCTAAATCCAAACCCAAGTCTAGCCCAAATTTCCCAAAATTGACCATGAAAAAATTTCACCAAATTGAACCCCCACAGTAATTCAAAATCACCCAATTACTTTTCAAAAATTTTCAAGACAGTCATCGAAGCCAATTTGATCAATCCATTTAGCCAAACTTAAAGTTTAGCCAAATCCAAATTCAAATCCAAGCTCATGACGTGATTTTGAACCCAAGCCTTGAATTGAACCAAACCCATTCAAATTGAACAAGTCACAGTCACCACAACTAGCCTTTGAATCCTAGGGACCAGGATAGATCCACCTAGCCCACCCTACATCAGCCATCGACCATAGGCTCCTGGTTATAGAAGATCTCTGACCATATTTAGCAAAACCCAAATATATTTTCCATCATCCAACATACCTTCAGGGATAATAATCATTATGCTCCCCCAAGCTCCTTAACCACTCTGACAACTATCTATGGCCTGGCCGGCCAATCCAGTGGCTGAAAAACACCAAAACCGATAGGCCTCCATGGCTAAAACTCAAAATTTGAACTCCCTGAGTTGGCTCATCCCAATTTGTTGCTTGCACTTCTCTTCCCTCCACCTAAGCTGCCCTTTGCACCCACTGGCCAACTATGGTGGCCACTCCTTCTCCTTCTCTTTAAACCCCACCTCCCACGGCCAAAGGATGAGACCATCAATTTTCTTGGGGAAACTATGCCAAATTGCTTCCAGAGCTCCTCCATAAACTCTTAAGGTCATTCCAACCATCTTCCAACCATCTTCCCTAATATTTAAGCTCAATTTCAAAGCTCAAATCTAGGGCCTTTTTCTGTCATTCCACAAAACCCCCTCAAACTCCAAATTCACTCATGAGCATCCCTAAAGCAAGAGAGGAATTTTCCCACTAAAAGGCCCTCTGTTGAGCACCCTAACCTAGCTTTTTACCAAGGTCGCATCATCATTTCACTGAATTTATACTTGGAGCTTATACTAGAGCAAACCAACACTTCCAAGAGGTTCGTTGGATGTCATTGAAGCTTCTACAAGAACTCAATCAAAACCTCATCTCTTAGGCAAGTTATATTTTAAAAACCCTAAATTTTGGATCGGTTTTACGAATTGTGAAGAGAAGTTTAATGTTATGAGAATGTCACTGTATATATGTGTTATCATTAAGTAGTTGAAGGTGTAGGAATAAACCCCATGTGATTTGGTTGAGTATCGAGAGAGATCTTAAGGTTTTAGTGTGGACGGTTCACGAGTTATGGCCATCGGGGATGATGATGGAGAATAGATCGATCACGCGTGTATCGGTTGGACGATCCAGATTGCGCCAAATGAGAGAGCGAGACATAAAGCGTGGGCTGACTAGGTGATGATTCAGATGTCAGTATCAAATGGAGAAGCGCCACGTAGAGCTTCAGAGCTGCCTATGATGTTGCGGCGTTGACTGGTTTAAGTAGAATAATAGGGATTAAATAATTTATTTAATTTAGATAACTTAAAAAAACCATATCTTTGTGTAGAAAAATCATAAAAATAAAATAAAATACCTTATTGCTCAATGAACAGAGGAAAACAATTTGGAAAAAAAATAAAAACTTTTTGATGTGTCTCTGATTTTTAATTATTTAAATACTCTCTCTAATGTTTTAATTTTAATTAGCTAAATATTAATCATGATGACTTGATATTTTAAGTGTTGATTTCCCATGTTAATATGGATGTTCTTTGATTTTTTCAAGGTCAAAAAGCATCTCTATTTTTATACCCTATTTTTCAAGTTTAGATTGTTATTTTTGCTTACATAATTTTATAAACAAAAATAAAAAATAGAAAATAATGTGATTAATTTTGGTAGGACTTCCTTGGTTAGAGGATACTAAGAAAACTATAAAATTAGATTTAAGTAATTTTGTGTATTTTTATAGTTAATTAAGTTTGTAAAACTTATAATAAATTAATTAAATAAAATATTTTTCAAAATTTAGGACAATCAATTCCATATTATAAAGAATAATCCTATTAACTCACTATAAAAATTTAGAATCAACTTGGAGTATATTTATCACTAAAGTTTATTTTCTAAATAAAATGACATTTTTTGTATTAAAATAATTATATCAAATTTAATATAATTAGGAAAATTATAAAAAGTGAATTTTTGAGTTCCTTATGATCAGGATCATTTGAGAATAATAAAATTTATATTAAAATAAATACTTTTTTAACCTATTTTTCAATTAAAAATAATTTAAAAATTACAAAAATTCAAAAATGGTCTAAAATGTTTCTAATTATTTTCTGATCACTTGGAACACATTAGAATATTTTTCCTAATTTTTCTAAGTTAAATATAATTTTCTAAAGGCTAAAAATGAATTTTCTATTAAAATAATTATAATAAATAAAATTAAAATCACAAAATAAAGTTTGTTTCTCTCAGTTCTCTAGACTTAGAGTTAATTAATAAAAATATAAAAACTAACTTTTGTACCAAAAACATATTTTTTTAATTAAATAACTAAAAATCAATAAATAATTTTAATAATCAAAATATAATTTGACAAATGATGAAATTTTTTCCAAGTGGTCCTTTGACCAAGGTGAACCTCTAATGTTTTTCTCATGGCAAAAAACTTTTCTTTGATTAGTTAAATAAATTAAAGTTATAAATCCTATTTTTTAGTTAAAAATAATTATTTAAATTAAATAAATTTTGAAAAACCACATTTTCTCCTCTCATAGTTTAAATGACCCATGGAAGGGGTACTCTAAGAATTTCAAAGTCATTTGAGTTATATTTGATGACTTATGAAGTGAGGAGCCTTAGAGGTGCTTAATTTTAGATTCTTAATTCCTTAATTAAATTTTAGGATTGATTAAAAAAGGTAAAAGGGTAGTTTTGATTATATCAAGTTCTTTCAGATGATTGAAATATAATGGACTAAAATGGTATAAACCAATTTCTCAAAATAAAATTATAATTATAATCTTCCTTAATTATTATAATTTATAGGTCAGTTAAATTAAGTGATTCTAAGATTGTGGGTTCATGTTAGGAAGATGATAATTCAATAATCTAAAGCCCCTTATTGATGACTTGATGATAAGATATGATTTTGATAAAGATCTGAACTTTATCTAATTCAATATTTAATCATTGTAAGTTCATTTTAAATGTTGGACCCTAAAGAATTGAACTTCACCTAATTCAATATTTAATCATTGTAAGTTCATTTTAAATGTTGGGCTTAGTAGTGCACTAGGTTCAATTTAAATTTTCTTATTGAGGATTAGAAAAGAAAACATAATTAGCATTTTTGAAACACTACGGGCCCAACATTACATAGGGGCATGAGATCCTTAATAGCTTAAGCTTGCCTTAGAGGCACCCATTCACATAACTCTCAAGTAAAATATCAAGTGAATATTTGAAGTACCCCTCTCATGAATGATTAAAATATCAAGTTCACTGAGCATATGGTGTATTAATTAATTTATTCATTAAAAGTAAATTTAAAATTTGGGATGATCAATTAAGCAACATAATAGGTTCAAATGAACTTCAAATATTTTAAAGGGTTCCAAAAGATGTTAGGGATTGTTCCCCAAAAAATTTTATGACCTTTTAGATTTTTTGGAGGATAATTAAACTTATTATTCTTTGCTCAAGGAAATCATCCATTAAAACCTTTACGGACTCACTAAGTCATGACTTAGGGTTTGGTAACTACACCTTCAACTGCTCTTATTGTTTTTTCCTATTCCTGCAAAATCATATATATACTACAAAAGCTAATCCTTCAGTAACAGTGAGAGAAGATAACAGGTACGCATTTGCATTTTGTAATACAAATTTTATTTCCTTTACAACACTTTCTTACGTGTACCTATTTACTTTACAAAACTTGAAACAATTCTCCATGCAACATCAAGAACACAAAAACAACTTCTTCAAAACTAATCAACTTTTTTTTCAAAATTAATCAAAAATTTTAAAAATTAAATTAAACCCTTTTAAAGGTAACCATAAGTCCTTTGAAATACAACTACATAATACATCGTTTTGAATTTACGGGAGTCACTTAGATGAGGTAAGCCACGGATTCTAAAGAGTTCTTCCCGGTTTAAAGGGGTTTAACAACTCATCTAAGCTAAGTAAATTCAAAAGAAAATAATGGTACTAAAACAAGGNTCTTCCCTCCACCTAAGCTGCCCTTTGCACCCACTGGCCAGCCATGGTGGCCACTCCTTCCCCTTCTATTTGAACCCCACCTCCCACAGCCAAAGGATGAGACCATCAATTTTTTGGCAAAAACTCTGCCAAATTGCTTCTAGAGCTCCTCCATGACTTCCTAAGGTCATTCCAACCATCTTCCAGCCATCTTCCCCACTGTTTAAGCTCAATTTCAAAGCTTAAATATAGGACCTTTTTCTATCATTCCACAAAACCCCCTCAAACTCCAAATTCACTCCTAAACATCCTTAAAGAAAGAGAGGAAGATTCCCACTAAAAGGTCCTCCATTGAGCACCCTAACCTAGCTTTTGACCAAGGCTCCATCAGCATTTCACTGAATTTATACTTGGAGCTTATACTAGAGCAAACCAACACTTCTAGGAGGTTTTTTGGATGTCATTGAATCTTCCATAAGAACTCAATCAAAGCCTCACCTCTTGGGCAAAGGTATATTTTAAAAACCCTAAATTTTGTCTCAGTTTCACGAACTGTGAAGAGAAGTTTAAGTTTATGAGAATGTAACTGTATAGATGTGTTATCATTAAGTAGATAAAGGTGTAGGAATAAATCCCATGTGATTTGGTTGAGTATCGAGATAGATCTTAAGGTTTTAGTGTGGACGGTTCACGGGTTATGGCCATCGGGGACAATGACGGAGAGTCATTTGATCACGCATGTATCGGTTGGACGGTCCAGATTGTGCCAAATGAGAGAGCAGGACATAAAGTGTGGGCTGACTAGGTGATGATTCAGATGGCAGTATCAAATGGAGAAGTGCCACACAGAGCTTCAGATCTGCCTAGGATAACGCGGCGTTAACTGGTTTAAGTAAAATAATATGGATTAAATAATTTATTTAATTTAGATAACTTCAAATATCTTTGTGTAGAAAAATGATAAAAATAAAATAAAATACCTTATTGCTCAAAGAAGAGAGGAAAAAAATTGGAAAAAAAATAAAAACTTTTTGATGTATCTCTGATTCTTAATTATTTAAATGCTCTCTCTAATGTTTTAATTTTAATTAGCTAAATATCAATCATCATGACTTGAAATTTTAGGGGTTGATTCCCCATGTCAATATGGAAGTTCTTGGATTTTTCCAAGGTCAGAAAGCATCTCTATTTTTGAAACCCTCTTTTTCAAGCCTAGATTGTTATTTTTGCTTACATAAGTTTACAAAAAAAAATTTAGAAAATAATGTGATTAATTTTGGTAGGACTTTCTTGGTTAGAGGATACTAAGAAAAATATAAAATTAGATTTAAGTAAATTTGTGTATTTTTATAGTTAACTAAGTTTGTAATACTTATAATAAATTAATTAAATAAAATATTTTTCAAAATTTAGGACAATCAATTCCACATTTTAAAGAATAATCATATTAACTCACTATAAAAACTTAGAATGAATTTGGAGTATATTTATTACTAAAGTTTATTTTCTAAATAAAATGACATTTTTTGTAATAAAATAATTATATCAAATTTAATATAATTAGAAAAATTATAAAAAAGTGAATTTCTGAGTTCCTTGTGATCAGGACCATTTGGCAAAAATAAAATTTATATTAAAATAAATACTTTTTTTAACCTTTTTTTGAACTAAAAATAATTAAAAATTGCAAAAATTTAAAAATGGTGTAAAATGTTTCTAATTCTTTTCTGATCAAGTGGGACACATTAGAATATTTTTCCTAATTTTTCTAAGCTAAATATAATTTTCTAAAGACTAAAAATGTATTTTCTCTAGTTTTCTATTAAAATAATTATAATAAATAAATTAAAAATCACAACAAAATTTTGTTTCTCTAAGTTCTCTAGACTTACGGATAATTAATAAAAATATAAAAAGTAACTTTTGTACCAAAACATATTTTTTAATTAAATAACTAAAAATCAAAAAATAATTTTAATAATCAAAATATGAATTGAAAAATGATGAAATTTTGTCTAAGTGGTCCTTTGACCAAGGTGAACCTCCAATATTTTTCTCATGGCCAAAAACTTTACTTTGATTAGTTAAATAAATTAAAGTTATAAATCTTATTTTTGAGTTAAAAATAATTATTTAAATTAAATAAACTTTGAAAAATCACATTTTCTCCTCTCATAGTTTAGATGACCCATGGAAGGGGTACTCTAAGAATTTCAAAGTCATTTAAGTTATATTTGATGAGTTATGAAGTGAGGAGCCCTAAAGGTACTTAATTTTGGATTCTTAATGCCTTAATTAAATTTTAGGATTGATTAAAAATGGTAAAAGGGTAATTTTGATTATTTTAAGTTCTTTCAGATGATTGAAATATAAGGGACTAAAATGGTAGAAACCAATTTCTCACAATAAAACTATAATTATAATCTTCCTTAATTATTATAATTAAGAGGTGAGTTAAATTAAGTGATTCTAAGATTGTGGGCTCATGTTAGGAAGATGATAATTCAATAATCCGGAGCCCCTTATTGATGATTTGATGATAAGATAAGATTTTGATATAGATTTGAACTTTATGTAATTCAATAATTAATCATTGTAAGTTCATTTTAAATGTTGGACCCTAAAGAATTGAACTTCACCTAATTCAATATTTAATCGTTGTAAGTTCATTTTAAATGTTGGGCTTAGTAGTGCACTAGGTTCAATTTTAATTTGCTTATTGAGGATTAGAAAAGAAAACATAATTAACATTTTGAAAACACTATAGGCCCAACATTACTTATGGGCATGAGATCCTTAATAGCTTAAGCTTTCCTTAGAGGCACCCATTCACATAACTCTCAAGTAAAATATCAAGTTAATATTTGAAGTACCCTTCTCATGAGATGATTAAAATATCAGGTTCACCGAGCATATGGTGTATTAATTTATTTATTCACTGAGGACTGAAAGTGATCCATCTTCCTCGCACATAAACAACTCCTTGGTTTACTCCATGCAAATTTGCATAAAATTCTTTCACCACAGGAACCACCATGGCAACAATAGTGTAGCACAACACTTCTCATATTTGCTGCACTATCGTTTCTTCAATATCCGTCGTGGGATTAATCAATCCGTGATTAATGAATCCTCATTCTTTGATTAATTTTTTCTTCGTCAGCAACTTGTTGAAGATTCGTTGCGCTTCCGCACTAATAAA
>JXCR01138475.1:3019-80490 GCA_002079205.1 Phalaenopsis hybrid cultivar | reverse complement strand
AACGAAGCCAGAGGCCACGACATGGAAATGAGCAGAGGCAAGGTCGTGGCTGTGGGTGGCGAAGGGATAGAAATGAAGGCGGACGATATGTGTGCCCTTGTTGCTTATGTGGAACTCGTAAGAGGAAGGAGAGGTGAAAACCCTAGCTGATTTGTAAAGAGAAGCGTATGTGTTGGATTGGAGAGGGGGGTTAGCATCTGCGGAGATAGAGATTGGATTATCGGAGATGAGACAACTGGCATCGGGCAGGAAGATGCGGTGGTCATCGAGGGTGGTGGGGGTAAGGGAGCCACATGAGATGAGGTGGTTGTCGGGAGGAGAGAAGAGAGCAGAAGAGTGGGAGAGGAGGGCGAGTAATTGGAAGACGAGATTGAGGTGAAGATGTCTAGGGTTTCGTCGATTGGCCATAAGAGCTGTGATTAGAAGGAAGTATAGGATGTTGAAAATGAATGAATGCGCCCGAGAAGATGAATGAACGCGGGTTAGGAGAAGATGAATGAACGCGGGTTAGAAGAAGATGAAGGGAAAATGGAGAAGCTGTCAGCTTCGGGAGTGTCTAGATGGTGGGGAATACGCGTTACTTATGCTTTGTGGGTCCAGCGAGGGGGGGAAAGGGATTGGATGGCCCACCAATNAAGAAGATGAAGGGAAAATGGAGAAGCTGTCAGCTTCGGGAGTGTCTAGATGGTGGGGAATACGCGTTACTTGTGCTTTGTGGGTCCAGCGAGGGTGGGAAAGGGATTGGATGGCCCACCAAGAGCATCAACAGTGCTGGCCCACTCACAAGTGGTTTTACTCGCTTAGCAGTAAAATGCATACAACTAATGTCTAATTATTGCATGCAGCTATTGCCCTCTCTACACGTAATAATAATCGCTCTATAAAAGAAAGGGTGAAAAAATTCATGTCCGAAAGCTCACAATTAGAGCTGCAAATGGATATATTTAACTAGTTACTCATTATTTAATTTGATAGGAGCATTTCATGTTTTTTTAATTAATTAATTGAATGAATTAAAACACTTCTGTAAATTCAAGATCTTTAAATCAATNAGTGCTGGCCCACTCACAAGTGGTTTTACTCGCTTAGCAGTAAAATGCATACAACTAATGTCTAATTATTGCGTGCAGCTACTGCCCTCTCTACACTCAATAATCGTTCTATAAAAGAAAGGGTGAAAAAATTCATGTCCGAAAGCTCACAATTAGAGCTGCAAATGGATATATTTAACTAGTTACTCATTATTTAATTTGATAGGAGCATTTCATGTTCTTTTAATTAATTAATTGAATGAATTAAAACACTTCTGTAAATTCAAGATCTTTAAATCAACNGTTCAATTTTTTTTAAATTGTATGGTATTTAGAATGTCAGGAATTAATTCAGCATAACGGGCCACCGAAAAGCCTATGAGAGGACTTATCTCATGCCAATAGAACTACATTTGAACCTAAACTATGGTTTGTCTTATGACACACCTTAAAAAGTGCAATATATATATACATAATGCTCATTTTTAAGGTTATTGCGCTTTAATAGAAGGTATTTTGTGTATTTTTTTTATTTTAGGTACAAGTGATGGAGTTTAAGAGTAAGAGGAGCAAAAATGAAACATAAGTGGTCATACGGAGCAAAGGAAGGAAGTCGCCAGGTAGTTAAATTTAACTTCTAGAAGGCTAGCGCTTAGGTGACAAAAATGATTTTAGATTTTGTGCATTGAATTTGGATGAATTTTGATGAGGTTCTTGAAGTGACTCTTGGTGATTTTTATGGCTTTATTTAAAGAGAATATTGGTTGGTTGGAAGAGGGTTGTTAGTAAGAGTAGATGTGTGTGTGTGTGTGGCGTGAGTGTGTTGGAAAGAGTCTTTATAGAGTGTTTTGGTGTGTTTATTTGTGTAAGAAGTCATCAAAGGAACTTCAAAGGATTCACTAGGGGAGAAGTCTAAAATAAGTACTTTGTATTTTTGTTTGAGTTTTGTTTTATTATGTAAACTTGGGTTTTTATATAAATCATGTTTTGTTGTGTTATCCTCAAGAATTCTAAGTAGTTTTTCTTATCTTTCTTCTTTTAATAAGAAGTAATCATACATAGGATTAGAATTATTTAAGATATCTCTTATTCCATATTTGAGATGATTCATTACTTCGTACTTCATTTACATATTCGATATGGTCAACTGATGTGTTATAACTTTTTTGTGAATCCATAATGACCCAGGATGGCTCTGGTTCCTCAACTAATAAAACTCACATTAATTTAGTGGGTGAGAAGGTAATCTATTTGTTAGTACAAATAGATAGGGAGATAAGTTTGGATGAGCATAAATTAATGATTCAAGGGTGACATGCTAGAACCTTAAACCAATTTGATTTATAGTTTGAAACTTAAGGACTGATTAGTCCTATAAAAAGGGCACAGTGAGTAATATTGAAGGGAGAGGCTAGAACCTATCCAACATGAGCTAAGATTTAAGAACTAAACTTTAGATTAATCAATATTTTTTATGCACTCGGAAGAGGGTAAAGGATAACTACACTCCTATTTTTCACAAAACTTCATTTTAACTTTTAAATATTTGATTCCTACACTGATCATGATCTCTTTGTAAGGGGAAAGAACTTTTTACATAAATTGAACTTTTCTACGTAAAATTAGTTTAGAAATCAACATTTTTCTTTAATCCTTGAAATATAATTAGTAGGAATTTAGTAACTTCTTTTTGCAAATAAACTTGCAACTATATTTTCTAAATAACTGTTTGGAGTTAAAGTAAAGTTTTATTAAGTCCATAAAAGAGCTTCACCTTCCCTATGGGATCGATACTAGGTTTTTAAAGATTGAAGTGTCACTTGAGGACAAGTAACATTTTAAGTTTTGGGAATTTTGATATACCTAAAATATATAGTATTTTTAGAAATATTTTTATATCTATTTTTGAGATATTGCACTTTAAAGGAAGGTATTTATATGTTTTTTCTTTCAGGTACAAGTAAAAAAGTGAAAAATGCTAAAAAGAGTGAAAAAAATATAAAATTTGGAGCAAAAATGTGAAATTTATGCATAAGTATTTTGGAGCCTAAGCGCGAGATCCAGCGCTTAATCGCCAGTGAAACAGAGAAGGCCACGCCTAAGCGCCAGAGGCCCCGCTCTTGAGCGTCAGAGGCAGTTATTTGACGGTTTTCTTCATTTGACCGAATTTTGAAGAGACATTTGAGACACCTATTGGCTAAAGAGATTGGTTATGACCACTAAGAACGAAAATATTATTAAAAGACTTGTGAAAGGAGGCATCCCTTGGAGAATACATCAAATTTGGAAACATTTTAAAGAATTTCCAAGGCACCTCTTGGGAAATTTATAAAAGAAGGAAGTTGAGACATTTGAGATGGTGCTTGAACAGGGAGAGAGTGATGAGTCCTGAGAAGATTATAATTTAGAAAAAGTTTCCTAAAAAACTTAAAGATCCTAGAAGTTTTACAACCTTTGGTGCTATTGGCGAACAATTTTATGGAAAAACTATATGTGATTTAGGAGCCAGTATTAATCTTATGCCATTATCAATTTTCAGAAGGTTGGGCTTAGGATACATTTCACATGCAACTGTAACTCTACAGTTAGCTGATTATTCGATTACCTATCCTAAAGGAGTTATGAAGTTGTTTTGGTAAAAGTTGATAAGTTTATCTTTCATGTGGACTTTATTGTGTTAGATATGGAGGAAGATAAAGAAATTCCTATCATTTTAGGAGGACCATTCCTAGTCACTAGAGGAGCTTTAATAGATGTGCAGAAAGGAGAACTAAATATGAGAGTTAGTGATCAAGAGGTTACATTTAATATTACAAAATCAATGAGATTCTCGGNATGATCAAGTTCTAGTGAATAAGAGGCTTATCAAGGAAAGGGGATTTTTTGAATCGAGAATTCACCACGCTGAATACTTGAGTAGAAGAGACTATTTCATAGAGGCGTTGGGAAGTACTTTGCTACACTACTACCATAGTTGTTGTTCTCGTAGTAAAAGAATTTTAAGCAAATCTTCATGGGATAAACCAAGGAATGATTTATGTGCGTGGTAGGTTTGTGCAATTCATGCCTTCAAGAATAAATGAGATGTTTATGATTGAAAATGTGCCTATCTGCAATTATGCAAACTTTACCCATACAAGAGAGAATATGAATAAACTCTACCACTACCTTACGGATGAAGATGCTAATTGGAAGACCAGAGATGATGGAAATGTAAGTTTTCCTTCATCATTTTTAAATGTAGTTTCAAAAGCCTGGCACTTCTTCTTTGTATCGAAGTTACTGCCTACCATGAAAATTTGTAAGGTCACGAAGGAGAGTGCCATTCTGAATTGCTGTATTAAAACTGAAAAACCTATTAATGTTGGAGCTATTATTGTGAAATCAGTTTTGGGTTTGATTATGAATAGATCTGCATGTGGACTGGGACATCAATCCCGTTATTTTCTATCTTTATAATCAAGTTCAAGTACCTTNTAATAATAATAATAATAATAATAATAATAACAAAAAAATTAAAAACTGAAAAAAAATAAAAAAAAAAATAAAATTTATTTTTAAGTGTTTTAATTTATTTTAATTTTATTTTCTCAACTTTTTCTTTTGTATGTGTATTTCAAGATCTGAAGGTTTAGTACCTTACGATTCTGAGTTAGAACAAACCATAAGAAAAATCCAAAAATGAAAAGAGCTTCATAATTTACAAGAAATGGCGAATAAATCACATAATAACTTTAATAATCAAATTGTTGAAAATGAATATCATCATATACAAAAACTTTTAAGGGACTATGTCAACCCTAAAGCAAATGAAATTCACTTAAGTATACAAACACCTACTGTAGCGACTAACTCATTTGAACTTAAACCTGCCATAATCCAAATGGCACAAAATAATCAGTTTGGGAGAACGTCATCTAAGGATCCAAACTTACATCTTGCCAGTTTTTTAGAACTGTGTGCCACATTTAGTATGATGGCGTATCAAACGACATTGTTAAACTTAGAGTTTTTTCTTTTTCTTTAAGAGATAAAACTAAGATGTGGTTAAATTCACTAGCATCTGTATCTATAGAACTTGGGGAGATTTAACACACTTAGCTAAGTATTTTCTACCTTAAAAAATTGTTAAGCTTAGAAAAGATATTACCTCATTTACTCAATATGAAGCTAAGTAAATATATGAAGCTTAAGAAAGATTTAAAGAACTCCTCAGGAAGTGTCCACATCATGCTTTACTAAACTAGTTGATTATTCAAACATTTTATGATCCCTTAGATCTATTATTGATGTTGTTGTTGGAGGTTCATTAATTTTGAAACCATTTGATGAAGCTTATGAATTAATAGAAGAGATGGCTACTAACAAGGTTCAATGGCTCTTTGAAAGGGAAAATCCTAAGAAAGTAGTCAGTGTTCATGATACGGATGCAATTTCAATTTTGGCATCTCAAGTTGCTGCGATATCTAGGAAGTTAGAACAGTTTGGAATGAACTTAACTCAAACAACTCATGTGATTGGAGAAAACTCATTAGGACATATGATTGATTCTTAATCATCATTTGAGACTTTAAATGCAATTAATAAAAGACCTAATAACCCATATTCTAACTATTATAACTCATGTTGAAAAAACCACCCTAATTTTAATTGACATAATAATTATGGTGGTGGAAATCAGCAATGGGGGGACAATCAAGCGAAGCCATGGGGAAACTGGAACAATCAGGGTAATGCTAATGTTAGACCTTCTTATCCTCTTGACTTTAGTAATAACCAACAATTTAAGGAGAAGAACTTGTCTATAGAAAAAATGGTGTTAGAAATGGGGAATCAATTACAAAGTCAAAGTGTGGTTATAAAAAAATATTGAGAATCAGCTCGGACAAATTGCTAACTCAGTTAGCAATATGCCTCAGAGAATGATACACCTGAAAATTACCTATTTTTAATATACATTTAATGCTCATTTCTTGCACATTTTTGATGATATTGTACTTTAAAGAAAGATATTTTGCATTTTGTTTTTGTTTCAGGTACAAGGAATGGTAATTTAGAGAAAATATGAGCAAAATGAAGCAAAGTGGAAAAAATATCTTTGGCGCCATAGCGCCAACCCTGGCGCTATCGCGCCAGGCACAACAAGAAGGCGGCGCTATCACACTTTAGACTAGCGCTATAATGTCGGTAACTGAAATTCGAGAAGATGCGTTGAATGTGCCAAAATTTTGATGGGTGATTGAAGTAACCCTTGGTTATTTTCAGAGTTCTATTAAAATGACCAATTGCTGAATGAAAAAGAGGAGCTCTAGAGAGACTTTTTAGTGAAATGGAAGGATTTTTAGAGTTCATTTAGTTTGTAAGGGTGTTTAATCTTTATTTTGTGTAATAAGAGTTTGGAAATTTTTTGAAGGAGACTTCAGGAATTGCTTGGGGAGAAGACATAAGAAAGTTATTTTGTATTTGTGTTTGAGTTTTTGTTGTTAAGACTTGGCTTTCAATACAAATTATGTAATTTTGTTTCATCTCCATGAATTCTGAATATTTTTTTTTCTTTCTCCTTGCATATGGGAATTAATCATGTGGGTTGAGAATGATTTAAGGATTTCTTTTTATTTTAAAAATTGTGATGGTATTTTCACTGGTTCTTAATTTAGTTTGCAAACCGTCCATTTGTAATGTTATAATCCATTGTAAAACATAATGACCTGTTGACCTCATTTTTGGTTGAGATCTAGTTTTTTTCCTCTTTAGTAGCTTAGGGTCTAGCCATTGACATTCATGTTGACTATTCCTAAAGGACTAGAAAGGGAACCCTCACAAATAGAAATTTTAAACTCTTCTTTGCTCAACTTGAAGTTTCATATGTTGGTCTTAACCTCTAGCACTTAGCAGGTGGGGTCAATATGATGGAGCTCAAGGAGAGTCCCCATAGGATGGTCAAGCCTTAGGACACCTTAGGTTGTCTGGTCTTGGTTAGGCTAGCTTACACATACTAGACATTCTTACACACCCCAAATCCTAAGACCACTTGCACTTAATTTAGTCTCCTGACTTCTTTTAGAAATCTCATATGGATGGACCCAAACCCCTAACACTTGGTTAAGAAGGTTAGGATCAACATATTGAGCACTCAAAATGAGTCCTTATATGGCTTCTATTGGTTGGCATGGTTTCATGGCTTACTTGCCCACTCTAGCCCAAAATCACCAAATTACCAAAATACCCCTACAACCCTAATTTTTGCCAATAATCCCAAATTTACTCAAAATACCCAAATCTTTCCAAAAGTCATTTCAAATCACTCACTACTACCTAAATTGACCAAAATCACCAAAATCACCAAAATCACCAAATTTTCAAAATACCCCCAAAATTGTCAAAAATTACCAAAATGCCCCTCATGACTCTAGAATTCTAAAATTCCAAAAAATCCCAAAAATTCCAAAATCATCCCAAATATACCCAATTTAATTTTTAATCATCAATTTGACCGAAAGCCCCAATTTGCCCTTAAAGGCCCAATTTCCTCAAATTAGCCCTAGCATGGCCCAATTAGCCCCAATCTTGCTCAATTTAAATTTCAAATCAAAATTTAGTACCCCAAATCCCAATCTAAACAAAATTCAAGCCCAATTTGACCCAATTGTCAGCCCAATTTCACCTAAATCAAAAAGACCCAATTTTGACCAATGCCTAAATCCACCAAATTAACCATACAATTTAATTCAAAATCTCTTGAAATTCTTTCCAAACACTTCATGACACCTTCTTATACCAAATTCAACATTCGATTAGCCCAAAATTTGACCCAAATTCAATCTCAATTTTAAAAGCCCAAGCCTACCATGTTTAATTCCAAAAGCCCAAATTCAATAAAAAGCCCACATGACAATTTCCCCTCATCATCCATTTGATCAAAATCACTCCCTAAGTCTTAAGTCCATGATCAATCATTCCAAATGAAGCATCATGACAAAATTTGCCTAAAATACCAAATAAATTTAAAATCCTTTCTCATGCAAATTGACCAAGTCAAGGACCATGAAGCCATCTCCAAGCCACATGCAAGCCATATGAGTCATGCTCATGTCACCATGCTATCTTGGGCAAAGGATGAGCCTCTTTAGTGGTCCCCTCACACATGATTAACCACCCTCATAACTCACTTAAACACACTATTAGCCCTTATCCATTTGGATGGGGATCTCACCATGCTAATCCCACTGAACCACCTGATTTTCCTCAGCACCCAAACCTTCCTTGGTGGATTAGCCCAACCCCAAATCATATCTTGACACAAATTGACCCAAAATGACCCTTCCCCAATCCTATTTTAATCCAAAGTCTTTACACATGACCAACCCCAATTGATTGCACCAAACCCAAGCCCTGAGCCCCCTGACCAAATGGTGACCTGACCTTGGCCGGTCGCCACCTTGGCTACCGGTAAACACCATGGCCTAAGGGGAAAAATGAGCTAAAACTAAAAATTGAACCCACCTGATGTGCATAAGTCCAATTGGCCATTGGAGCCTTTATTCCCCCACCTAAGCATCGTTTCTCACCCACTGGCCAGCCATGGTGGCCTTTCCTTCCCCCTTTATTTAAACTCACCCTCCATGGCCAAGGCAGGAGAGCTTGAAATTCCTTAGGGATACTCTGCCAAATTGATCCCATAACTTCTTCAAGACCCACTAAGTTTAATCCAACCATCCTCAAGTCCTCATACCCACTGCCTGAGCTCAATTTTGGAGCTCAAAATCAAGCCCGAAATAGGACATCCTTCTAGAATCCACCAAATCCAAATTAATTGCACCCATAATATCCCCTGAATGAAAGAGGAAGATCCCCCACAAAAGTCCTATCACCAGATCACCCTAGGGTGGACTTTGATTGAACCCCTAAATCAGCCTTGGTCGATTTCAAACCTAGGCATTTCACCATAACTTGAGGCTTCATCTAGGAGCTCTTTGGACTCGAGGCAAGCTTTTGGAAGCACCCAATCGAGGCCACACCTCTTGGGCAAAGGTATTGAACTCTCCCCTTAAACCGAGCTTCATTTTATTCTCCATGCTTATAGAATTGATTTTAAGGCTTGATTAACTATATGGATATGTTCTCCAAGTCAAAATGAGTTTATAGGAACAAACCACACTTAATTTGGTTAAGTATCGAGAGAGATATTAAGGTTTAAATTTGGATTATTCTCGGGCTAGGGATTTGGGGATGATGAACGAATGTCGTCTGTTTTCACTTTTATCGGACAGACGGTCGTGATGGATCCGAACGAAGGATTGGAACATGAACCGCAAGCCGAGTCAGCGTAGAGGTGTCTTGCGACGCCAAACCAGAAGACACCGTGTGGAAAGCTCGGAGACGTCAAGGTTGAGGTGGCGCCACACCACTTATGTAGAAAAATAGGGATTTTCTTATTTATTTAAATGCTAGAACTTAAAAAATTCATATCTTGGTATAGAAAAATCACAAAAATAAAATAAAATAACACTCTTGCTGAGTGAATAGAGGAAAACAATGTGAAAATGGTTCATATATTTTTGATGCATGTGTGTTTGTTAATTAATTAAATGGTTTTTTCCTTATTTGAATTCTCCATTTGTATACACATTTCACCATGACATGATTTTTAGGGCTTTGATTCTCTCTGTCGTGAGGGACTTCCCCGATTTTTCTAAAATCAAGGGGGATCTCTAGACAAAGATCTCTATTTTTCAAGTATATCATGTCTATTCTAGTAAAATAATTATAAAAATTAAAATGCTCATTAGAAAAATATAAAACTTGTTTTGGTAAGTTCACTGTGGTCAGAGGACCCTAGGAAAAATATAAACTTGTTTTAATTCATTAAAAATAATCCTAATTGTCGCCAACTTTAAAAAATGAAATAAAATTAATTTAAAGCAATTATAAATATAAATGACATAAAAATCATTCTCCACTATAATTTAATATCAGAGGAGCTCCCCACAAAAATTCAAGTCAATTGGAGTTAATTTGACCATTCAAATGGATTAATCAAGTGAAATGACATTTTTAGGCATTAAAATAACTGAAATAATTAAAATATAATTTTAAAAATCACCAAATTGGTTTTGGGAGCCCTTTATGACCAGAGGAGCCTAAGAAAAATAAAATTGGCATTAAAATAAATACTTCATTTTGAGCTATTTTTGAGCATTTAAATAATTAAATTTTAATTAAAAATCATAAAAATTACAAAATTGTAAAAACACATTAAAATGTCACGTTTGACTTGCTGGTCACTTGGAACTAATTAAAATAATTTTTCTAATTTTCTAAGTCAAGATATTAATTTTTAAAGGCTTAAAATGAAAATTTCTTTAATTTTTCACTAAAATAATTCTAATAATTAAAATATTAATCACAAAAATATGAAATTTGTTTCTTTGGGTTCCCTGGACTCAGAGAGATTTAATAAAAATATAAAAATTAATTTTCCACTTCAATAATATTTCATTTTAATTATTGCTCAAAACAAACAAATAATTTTAATAATTACATTAAACTTCTAAAATCATGAAAATTGGGGTTTAGAAAATAATAATGATAAAACTTAATTTTCACTAAAATAATAATGTTGTTTTAATTAAGCCATTTGTGAGGTAACATGAATTTTTCAAGTCACTTGAGTTCAATTTAATGAATTATAGGGTGTTAACGTCTTAGTGGCAAAAAAGGGTAATTTTGAAATTTAAGGCTTAATTAATATTTAGGCTTAAACAAATGGCTAAATGGGCAACAAATAATCTTAATTGACATGTTTAAATAATTGAAATATGAAAGGGATAAATGGTTGTAAAAAATCTCACTTTGGTTTTATAAAAGATAAATTTGTAATTTCTCAAAATTAATCGAATTCGGAAGAATATTTAAATAAAAGGATATTAAGGTGAGGGTTTGATTTTGGAAGATCATAACATACTGATTTTAAACCCCAATTGATGGTGTATGACTCATTATAATGATTAAGAACATAAACATTTAAAATCCTTTTTTTAAAAATTACAAATCTACCCATTAAGCTTTAAGGGCTTAGTAGTGAGTCAGGCTTAATCAAAATTTTGTTTAATGAGGTTTTGAAAATAATTTGTAACTAATTTAAAACCTTTTAAAACACTATAAGCCCATCTTTAAAGTCAAAGTGCTAAGTTTCTTAATTAGGCCAAATTGCCCCTAAGGGTTTTTACCTATATAACTTATAAATAAAACATCAAGTGATAATTACACCATCCTTAGGGTTGGCTAGAACGCCAGGCCCGGTCCCTGGACCTTTCTCATGCACTTTTGGATATCTTGAAGCATGGTTAAACTCATTAGGCATTGCTTAAGAAATCATCTATACACTTAAATAAATAGGTGCCACCAAGGTATGACATAGGATCTAGTAGACATACCTAAGACTTGTACTTCCTTTTTTTCTTACCAGCATATTATAATTCCTGCATATATATATATATACATGATGATGGAGGTGGCGGCTGGAGGAGGAGCTCTGCTAGGGTTTCTGGGGAGATGAAGTTCTACAGCTGCTGGTGGTTGGTGGGTGCTTTCAAGGTGGTGTGTTGAGTCCTCTACTTTCCTTGGACTTCACTTTGGTGTGGTTTATTTTTGGCCTTTCCCGAGCTTGGAGTTTTAAAGCTTTGTTACTGTTCCATTGAACTTGTTTCTCTTCCTATCTGTTCTCTGTTCGCAAAGACTGTGCTGCTTCTAGGAGCTAAGAGGATTTCCCCACTCTTATTTGACTCTACTCCATTTTTTTCTTCATTTTGAGTCTCTGGCTTTTATGTTTGTGGTTGTTGTAAAGGATTACACCTTTAATGGCTACGCCTATTGATGTCCACTCTGATTCTCAGTTGACAAAAGCAACTTGAGCAGGTGTTGTTGGAAAGGCCACTGACATCCTTTAAGATCCCGAAAAACTAATATTCCCCAAGAATTTCATGATGCAGCTGTTGGAAAGAGATCTTGCCCTTGCATTCATCCCCTTGGTTCTAAATAAGGGGAAACTGCTATGTATTTTTCTGCTATAGAGATTGCCTCACTTCATGAAGAAGTCAAATTCACTTTAGTGGGCAAATTCCAATTGGGTCATCCCAAAATGGAACTTGTTAGAAACTTCTTTAATTCACTTAACTTTATTGGACAGTGGAAACTTGGCTTGATTGATGGCAGACAATTTCTTACCCAACTGTCAATGGTGGAGGACTATGTTAGGCTATTTGTTAAACAAGCAGTTGTGATTGCTAGGACAATAATGAAAATCCAAAAATGGTCTAGAGACTTTGACCCAACCAAGGAACCTTCTGTGGTACCCCTATGGTTCAAGCTGCAAGACTCCCATTACATTTCTTCAAGCTTAATGCTCTATTAATATTGGGAGAGCCTTGGGCACACCTCTCAAGGTGGATACTCTAACTTTTAACAAAGCAAGGCCTGCACTTGCTAGAATTCTGGTAGAGAGAGACATAACGCCCCCAAAAATAAGGAGAGTTTGGATTGGATCTGAGGCTAATGGTTTTTGGCAGGAAATAGTTGCTGAACAAAATCCATTTTAGTGCCAACACTATAAATTTTTTTGCTATACAATTGAAAGATTCTATAGTCTTCACCCCCCATCAAGAAAGACCTCTTTCAAGAACCCAAAGGATTCTGGACAGGCTGCTGAACAGATTCCAAGCACCAATGCTGAAGAGATCAATCATTTGAATGACATCATAACTGCTAAGCAAATTAATGTTAATCCCACTGCTAGAAATAATTCCCCACAGAACTATGCTTCTACCGCCTCAGGAGATCCTTCAGGGAATCTATCTTACTCACAATCCAAAAGCAACACTGAGGCATCCCCAAGGAGATCTGTTAGAACAATAATCAATGAAATTATTATTATTACTCCCCCTTCTCCTACACTTGGGGGTAAAGGAGAAAATGTGGAAAACTGCCTTCCCAAAATTGATAATGGGAAAACAATTGTGGACACTACTATTGCTGAGTTGCAATAGACACTTGAAGAAGATTGTCAGATTCAGACAGCTAGAAATAAGAAAAAAAGGCAACTAAAGTGCAACTGCTTCAACAAGGAACAAGCTCTATGCAGACAGAAGGAAAGGCCAGGACTAAGAATGGTTCCCCCTCTAATTACTATAGAGGCAGAATTAGATCAAAATCTCAACCATCTATCCAACTCTCATCAATAAATGATTAATATTCTGTGCTGGAACATTAGGGGTATTGCCCATCCCTTTTCCCTTAAAAGAGTTTTGCATCTTAACCACAAACATAAACTTTGGTGTATTGCTATTCTTGAACCCATGGTGCACAAACACCCTAAAAGACTCATTAATAAGTTCAATGGTTTTATTCATTTTGCTAACATCAACAACAAAACATGGATCTTCAGTAGAAAAGAAATAAGATGGAACATTTTGGTGAACCACAATTAATTTGTTCATTTATCCTTTTATATTAATGGCCACAGGTATTTTGCATCATTAGTCTTTGCAGGCTGTACTAAGGATGATAGACAGGAACTGTGGCACTGTCTTCATAAGATCAGTCAACAAATGACCTCTCCCTGGTTGGTGGGGGGGGACTTCAACTGTATTGCCTCTTCAGTAGAAAAATCAGGTGGTAGACCCTCCAATCTAACTAAAATGTCCACCTTCTGTGATAAGATCAGCAGTGTTGAGCTTTTTGACATGGGTTTTAAGGGTCCTGAGTTCACCTGGAAAGGGGTCCCGACTGCAACTTTATATATGCTTGAAAATATAAGTATTTAATACTGTTGCTAATAGAACTAATTCCTCAGCAACTGTACCAAAACTTAATAACAATTACTGCTGCTAAAAGATTTAATTCCTCAGCAACTGCACCAAAAACTTAATAACAATTATAGATTCGATAAAGATGTATATATAAAATATTCAATAATGGTAAAGTCACACTTATCAATGCAAGTATACGATAAATATGGACATAATAAATATTCAATAATTGTAAAGTCACACTTATCAACGCAAGTATACATATCGCAATATGGACGTAATAAATATTCAATAATTGTAAAGTCACACTTATCAACGCAAGTATACGTATAGATGGACGTAATAAATATTCAATAATTGTAAAGTCACACTTATCAACGCAAGTATACGTATCGATCAGATTTAATTCCTCAGCAACTGCACCAAAACTTAATAACAGTTATAGATTCGATAAAGATTTACTCACTCAATCACTCCCTGACAACGGCGCCAAAAACTTGACAGTGACTTTTTATATGCTTAAAATATAAGATAAATATGGATGAAACGGCGCCAAAAACTTCACAGCGACTTTATATATGCTTAAAATATAAGATAAATATGGACAGATTTAATACTGCTGCTAAAAGATTTAATTCCTCAGCAACTGTACCAAAACTTAATTACAGTTATGGATTCGATAAAGATGGATGTATATAATTCAGCAACTGCACCAAAAACTTAATAGCAGTTATAGAGTCGATAAAGATGTATGTATAAAAATATTCAATAATTGTAAAGTCACACTTATCAACGCAAGTATACGTATCACTCAAGTAATATAGGGCTCTAATAGAGTCGCCAAAAACTTGATAACAGTTATAGATTTGATAAAGATGTGTATAAAATATTCAATAATTGTGCAAAATCACACTTATCAACGCAAGTATACGTATCGCTCAAGTAATATAGGGCTCTAATGGAGTCCTAGATCGATCCCACAAGAAGTAATATTATAATTACAAACTAAGATTTTAGAAAAGTAATACTTTAATCGCAACAAAAAAATTCAAATTACTTATCTGTNTGAATCTGCGGCTAGGCTGGGAGGATACCGACTCTCACTTTGGAGCTCCTACGTTCCCCTCGCCTGAGGGCTAACATCTACACTTCAGCATCCAAACCATAGGACCGAATTGAGGATTTTAGTCTGTCACTGTAAAATCTCCAATTCTACACCCGCTAATATTATTTCCCTATTTATTTGCACCTATTTTTCAGGGGCTTTGACCTTCCTGAATGTTGGATGTAATCTTCACTTTAGTTGTAAAACTCAATATATTTTAACAAATTAATTGGCCAGATTGAAAGTAAATTAAGATCGAAGTGAAAAGATCATCACAATTTCTTAAACATTTTTATGGCTTCACCAATCCAAATTACCATTTCACAAATCTCAAGACAAGGAGAAAGGCAGAGAAAACTACTCAGATCTCATGGGGAAAACACAACAAAACTCAGAATTCGTATATAAAAGCAAAGTCATACAAACTACAACAAGTAAATAAACTTATCTCTAATTTCTCCCCAAGAAAAATCCTCGAAGTTCATCTGAATCTCTTCCTTTCTTTATAGCACACAGAATTCCTCCTCGAAGCGTTAAGGAGGAAGATATCTCTCACTTTCCCTCCACTCTTACATTCTCTCGAAGAATTCCTCACAATTTAGACTCTCTACACTTGTTTCACACTTCAATTTTGAGTCTCCCCCCTCTCCAAGACCTTTCTAACATCCAGGACCTTTCTAATTTTCAACCAAAATCTTCTTTTAAAGTTGTGGATGAGCTTTCCCAAGGGTTGCCTAGGCACCCCTCCAAAATTTGTCCTTATCCAATGCCTAATTGAACATAACCGTCGAACTCGTCGTCGGTGGCCTCGAGGGCGCCGTCGGCGGACCTTCTAAGTGAATTAATTCTGGAGTCTTGGGAAATTCTCGCCGTTGGCGCCGTTGGGCTCATCGTCGGTGCCCTAGTTCAAATCTTGACATTTTGGTTCTTTTCACTCCAAATTTGCTCATCATTCCTGTAATGAAACATCAAAAATACCTTTCTTTAAATTGCAATATCATAAAAAACAATATAAAATAAGTATGAAAATCTCAACATATTTTCCTTTGGTCAAAATCCCCCAAACTTAACTATTACTTGTCCTTAAGTAATTTTAGTACTATATAAAAGTTATGATCTATTGTACTAAAGTTTTAATTCAGAAATACTATAAGTTTGATTTAGATAAATATCATAGTGAGATTTTTAGAAAACATTCAAGTAATTAAGTTAACTCTGTAGCTACCAGATTATCTAGTCATCACGTTTAAGAGTTCTAGTATTCTATTTATTTCAAGAATGACTATATGTTGCAATATCAAGTCACTTGGAATATTTAAAATGATAGGAACTTCATGGGAACACTACTAGTAAAAGATCTAATCCATAAATATAAGTTCAAGGATAGGAATTTCATGGGAACACTACTAGTAAAAGATCTAATCCATAAATATAAGTTCAATTGGAACTTCATGAGAACACTACTAGTAAAAGATCTAATCCATAAATATAAGTTCAGGAATGTATTTAAGTTTTCCCTTTAGGTAGGTCTAGTGAAGCCAATTTTTTATTAGGCATATCTTCAAGCTTCTCCTCATGTCCATAATATTTTTTTTTTCTTTCTTTTCTCTTTTTCATTTGAATTTATTTGTCCTATATATTTTTCTTTTCTTTTTAGGGATTGTTTTCAATCCTTTCTTTTTCCTTTTTCAAGTGAGGATTGCTATATCTGGATAGCCTTTAATGATTTTGAACATCACCTTTCTTTTCCTAAGTTTGAAACTCAAAGCATTCCTTTACCTTATAAACATTTCAAAGTTTTTATTTCCCTAAATTTGAAACTCAAAGCATTCCTTTACCTTATAAATATTTCATAGTTTTTACATCGCCCTAAATTTGAAACTCAAAGCATTCCTTTACCTTATAAATATTTCATAGCTTTTACATCATATGAGCCCCAATCTTTTCTTCTCAAATGAATTTCCAGATTCTTAATACTTTAAAATATAGTTTTCGAGCCCCAATCTTTTCTTCTCAAATAATTTCTAAGATTCTTAATACTTCAAAATATAGTTTCCTTTACTTTAAATAGTTAATTATAGNCTTATTCTCTTATACTAAATATCTTAAGTTACAAAATTAATTTTCATTACAAAAATATTTCCTTAAATCTATAATAATATTTAAATAGTTACAAAATATATTACCAGAATTAAATTCAATACATAAAATCATATAAATAATTTTTGAAAATAGTTAAATAGAGGACATTTAATAGTTAATCTTTTTCTTCCCTCCCTCAAACTTAAATTTTTCAATATAAAATGATATAGTTGGAAATAAAAATTCTAAATATAAATCATACCTTAGTATTTTAGGCATTTTCATCATTCTGAAGTTTTTGCTGTCCTTCTGAAAATTTCTACTTCACCTGATCTGTAACATTAGGAGCTTTCTACACATATAAATCATTAAAGAAATTTTTGGGTAATGAAATTTTGAAATAAGAACAAAACTAGAATATTAAACAAACACAATATTCTCTAACACAACCATAATACTAAACAAAATAATTATAATTAAAATGTGAAATAAAAATCACATTACATTACAATTCACAAAAAATTACTCAACATCTATTATACTACACATGCAAATTTAACTACCACACTACTTTATCAAAAAAATTAAAAATCATCCAAGTACAACATAATAATAAAAATGAAAGTTCAAATACACATAAACATTCATTTCTATTACAAAAGATCACAGAAATAAAAGTTCAATACAAGTACATTCAATTTTATCAGATATCAAAATCCCAAACTATGTCTTCATCTCCTTGATCAGCAGGTGGATCGGGCTGATACTGAGTATATTGGGGGCACTCAGGGAAGGTAACATTAGACTCACCTCTGTAGTGTCGAGCCTGAGCTTTGTAATAAGCTATCTCAAAATTTGAATGCCTTTGAAGGTACTCACTATCGTAATCATGTTGACATTTTAAACCTCCAATGATTTCATTTATTAACTCTATGCTCTTCTGCTGCAAGGTCAACTCATTCATCAAATCAGTCAGAGTAGGGGAACTAGAAGGTGGAAGGTCATAACTTGTAGAGGGGACATCTTTACTAGTAGAAGGTTCTTGACTCCTACTTCCAGTTCTCCATTTCTCATGGGATTAATAAGTTTTCAAATTTGCTTTACTAATGGGATTCATAGGGTGAATCCATTTCTCATCTCCTCCAGCTTCCACTCCAGAAAGTCGGCAAAGTGCATAAATAAGGTCAGGATGTCCTAGACCTCCACTTGTTTCACTCCTTATGGTAGTCAATATATTCTTAAAAATAATTCTCCCCACATTTAAATTTCTATTATTTTAAATACAGAAATTCAGAATAGCTTTATCTCTAGTTATCTCACTATGGTGATAAGTCGGTAACATAGTAGAAGAAATAAAATAGTGCCTGGCCTTAGAGGTGGCATTCAACATGGAAGCAAAAAAAATTTACCCGTTCTCATTGATTAATCTTCCATGTTCCTTTCCCATCAGTGAGAAAGTTGATCACATCATTCAGGAGGCCTTCCATTGTACTAAAGGATTCATAGTGGCAGCTATAAGAGTCTGAGACTTTGTAAAAGGTGTTGATGCGGGCTACATTAAATTCAACAGGAAATCCACGCACTTGAACGATTCCGTCTTCAAAATAGAATAAGTTGGCATAAATTTCCTTCACAATATTTGCAACAGCCTTATTAGCGGTGTAACAAAAGTTTTCCCACCTCTGCTCGGCAAAAAATTGCTCAATTTCTCTTCCCGGACTTTCAAAAACTCAATCTTGTATACACTTCTTTCCTTCAAATATTGAAGTAAATCTTGATTAAGCCTTCGTACTGACGAAGCGAGACTCGTCGAACTCAAGTCGTCTCTTTTGACGTGGAGCCATTTCAATCTAATCACAATCATAGAAAAATTCCAAAATATACTTCAAGTATTCAAATAATGGCTTCTGAAAGTAATTCTAAGAGTTCAACACTAAGTTCCATGAATTTCTTCCCAATAATTTTTCACATTCTCAAATTTTTTGGGTGTCCTCAATGTGGAGGAAATCCATGGTGAAAATCAAATATTTTTAGTTTGGAGTGAAGCTCTTACCTAGAGAAGATCAAATCCGGTGTCAAAAAGCCTTAAAATCGCCCCAAATCCAAGATCTCTCAAGCCCTAGCTCAAAAATTATGTTTTTAGGAGGAAGGGGATGATGAAGAGTGGCGGTTCACTAGTCAAAATCGCGGTTAAATGTGTTTTTTCACGAGCTCGCCCTCGGCGAGGTGTTCGACGCCGTCAGCGCACTCTATTGAAAATTGAACATAACTCTCGGGAAAAGTCCGCTGTCGGCGGCGTCGAGGGGTCGTCGGCGGGCTCTATTGATTTAGTTCAATTTCTAGATTTTTGTGATTTCAATCAATTTCAAGCTTCAACGATATTCGTTCAAACATTATAGATATAATTTTAAGTGATTAAATGATGTACTTATCACAAATAAANTTGGTATTTTCTCAACCTCAATACATTAATTCAGCATCGCAATCCAAACCACAACACTCAAAATGCTGAAAATGAAACATTATATGCTTAGTCTCAATTATACAGAGATCTAAAAGCATAATTCTAAAGCAAAGCAAATGCAAAGTTCAAATTAAATTACATACATAGACAGACAAATAATAATATAAATCTACTACTCATCAGATTCAATACTAGATTCTCCTCTGAGATCACCCATTGATTGCACATGAACGAAGAGGTTATAGAAGGGTCAAATGGAAATTCTTCAGTAGAATCCTCTTCTATCAATTTCATCCTCCTCATCAACCGTATCAAGCTATCTTCTAAATGTCCTGAGTGCTCAAAATGTTCTTTCATCCTCCAGTCTAGATGATCAAAGAAATCAGATATATTATTAATTGCATTCATGATATTTTGTACCTCCTTCTCCAATTTCTTGATTCTACGCAGGATCACCTGAGTCTTATCAAGAATTAAGAGTTGAACTGGCAGTGAATTTTGAGATGCTTGATCTACTATAATAGTCATGTCATTTTCATCTTCCAAAGGCTTCAAAGGATAGAAGTACCTTTTTCCAATTTTTGCAGAACACTTAGAACTGACTGCAAAGTGAGAAAATTGTGGAAGGGTGTCCAAGCTCATAAGTTGATCCATGAATGATCATACCCAAAATTGACTTCACAATTATTGATCTAATATTGATTGGCAGTCCCCCTTGGATAATTCAGAATAGCACTTTCTTTAAAAAATTTACCGATCCTCATTGTCGGTAACAGTTTCACAGAAATGAAAAAAGTGTCAGTGTTTTGATATGGGATTTAGGAGTGTCACAGAAAAACTAACATACCTGTTTTCTCTCATTTCCCAGTCTTCAGTTTTGTCCGTTAAATATTGGTAAATTTCATTCATCTGGTTTCTTGTCGGGACGAAGTTAGAATAGTGGAAGACAGGAATGTTCCCGATCATGTATAATTCATTGATCCGTGTAGGAGTGAAAGTGATCCATCTACCTTGTACATAAACGACTCCCTGGTTGATTTCGTGTAAATTTGCATAAAATTCCTTTACCACAGGAACAACCATGGTGGTGGTAGTATAACACAACGCTTCCCATCTTCGCCGCACTATCATCTCTTCAATTACCGTCGAGGGATTATTCAATCCTCGATTTACAAATCCTCGTTCCTTAATCAATCTTTTCTTTATCAGTACCTTGTTGAAGATTCGCTACGCTTCCGCACTAATAAACTTTCGCTTATTGAACACTCGCATTCTGGGATTATCAATGGAATTGGATGCCATAGGAATGAAATTGGTGGAGTTTCACTTCGTTTTTGGGGGAAATATGACTTTAGGAATCGAATTTAGGAGTTTAAAAGGGTAACTCTAGCGCAAAAACCGCCAAAAACCAGCATTCAAACTCCAGAAACCGCCATCTCGCCGGTGTCACAGCCGGCGGGGTCGAGAGCGCCGTCGGTGAGCCCCTGTATTTATTTTGCCTAGACTCCCAAGAAAAACTTGTCGTCGGTGGCGTCAAGGGTGGCATAGGCACCCAAGGCAAAAATTACATAGTTTCACTCTGATTTGAATGCGTTCCAATTTTTCTTTATGGATCCAATTCCATGATGATTCAAAAGTTAATAAGAGTAGTAGAGCTTAATACTACCACAAACTAATGATAATTTGAAATAAAAGCTACTATAATAGCAATAAAAATAAAGATAATTATGGGTTGGCTCCCACAAAGCGCTTGGTTTAAATTCGTCAGCCCGACCTATCTAGGTTGACAAATCATTAAAACCTATTTGAAATTTGGTCTTTTACCCTCAAAATATGGTTTCAATCTGTGTTCATTTAATTTAAATCTATTTCTAGTCTTCTAATCTTCAATTTCAATAGCTCCGTAAGTATAAACTTGAGTCACAGTAAACAGTCCTAACCAATGAGACTTCAATTTCCCAAGGAATAACTTTAGTCTAGTATTGTAAAGTAAAACTTCTTGTCCTGGTTCAAAGTTATTTTGGTTAAACTTCCGATCATTCCATAACTTTAGTTTAACTTCTTGTCTTGGTTCAAAGTTCTTCTGGTTAATCTTCCGATCATGCCATAACTTTAATTTTTTCATGTCGTTATCATAAGACTCATTTCTTAATTCTTCCAATTCATTTATTTGTAACAATCTCTTCTTACCAAATAAGATTCATTTCTTAATTCTTCCAATTCATTTAATTGTAACAATCTCTTCTTACCAGCATATTAATCTTTCGATCATGCCATAACTTTAGCTTTTCCTTATAAATTCTATCATTATCATAAGATTGATCATGCCATAACTTTAGTTTCTCCTTATAAATTCTATCGTTATCATAAGATTCATTTCCTCTTCCAATTCATTTAATTGTAACAATCTCTTCTTACCAGCATCTTTCAAATTATAATTGAAATCTTTAATCCATAACTTTAGTTTCACCTTATAAATTCTGTCGTTATCATAAGATTCATTTCTTAATTCTTCTAACTCATACGTTAACAATCTCTTCTTACCAGCATCTTTCAAATTATAATTGAATTCTTTAATTGCCCAATATGTTCTTACCAGCATCTTTCAAATTATAATTGAATTCCTTAATCGCCCAATATGCTTTATGCTCCTATTTTTACTAGCATCTTTCAAATTATAATTGAATTCTTTAATCGCCCAATATGCTTTATGCTCCAACTTTACTGGTAAGTGACAAGTCTTTCTAAGAATCAGTCTGCAAGGAGTCATTCCAATAGGAGCTTTATAAGCAGTTCTGTAAGCCCATAATGCAGTATCCAGTCTAGTGAACCAATATATTCTACTAGGGTTTACAGTCTTTTCAAGTATTTGTTTAATCTCTCTATTAGAAACTTCAGCTAACCCACTGGTTTGAGGATTATAGGCAGTAGAGATTCTATGAATAATATTAAATTTTTCTGTCAATCTCTGAATGTATTTATTTCTAAAATGGGATCCTTCGTCAGTGATAATCATTATAGGCATTCTGTATCTAGTGAAAATATTTTTCATTAAAAACCTTGAAATACTTTTAGCATCACAACGAGGTAAAGCTTATGCTTCAATTCACTTAAAAACATAGTTTACTACAATTAATATATATAAGTTCCCAAATGAAGGAATAAATGGTCCCATAAAATCTAATCTCAAAACATCAAAGATCTCAACTTCTAACATGAAATTTAGAGGCATTTCAATTCTTCTAGATATATTACCTACTCGTTAACATCGATCACAAGTTTTTATGTATCTATAAACATCTCGTATAGTAGGCCAATAAAATCTAGCTTGTAAAATTTTATAAGCAGTTTTATCAATCCCAAAATATGATGGTAGGCCAACAAAATCCAGCTTGTAAAATTTTATAAGCAGTTTTATCAATCCCAAAATGTCTAGTAGGCCAATAAAATCCAGCTTGTAAAATTTTATAAGCAGCTTTATCAATCCCAAAATGTCCTTTAGGCCAATAGAATCCAGCTTGTAAAATTTTATAAGCAGTTTTATCAGTTTCAAAATGTCCTAAAAATTCTGAATCATGACATTTCTAAATGATTAGCTCAGTTTCTTCATAAGGAACACATCTTCTCATAATTAGATCCTTACATTGTTTATATAAATAAGGCTCATCCCAAAAATAAGCTTTTGCATCATGAATGAATTTCTTTTGTTGTTACAATGTCAGCATAGGTGGCAAAATATCACTTACAGAATAGTTAACAATATCAACATACCATGTTATTTTCCACTCGATTATAAAGTTGTTCATCAGGGAAACTGTCTGTAATTTCATTATCGGTGTTAGATAATTCATAGTTTTCTAATCTTGACAAAATGATCAGCAATTTGATTATCAGCTCCCTTTCTATCAATAATCACAAGATCAAATTCTTGCATCAAAAGTATCCATCTAATCAACCTTAGTTTGACGTCCTTCTTTTGCATTAGATATTTAATAGCAAAGAGATCAGTGTGCACAACACATTTAACTCCAATTAAGTAAGATCTAAATTTTTCCAAAGCATACACAATGGCCAGTAACTCTTTTTCAGTAACAGTATAGTTAATTTGTGCATCATTAAGAATTTTACTAGCATAGTATATAACTTTAAAAATTCTTTCATATCTTTATCCAAGAACAACTCCAATAGCATAATCACTAGCATCACACATCAATTCAAATGTTTTCTCCCAGTTAGGTGAAACTATAATAGAGGTTGTGATTAATTTTTCCTTCAATAACTCAAAGGCATTTAAACGCATTCAAATTTCTTGTCCTTTTCTAAAAGTTGGCATAGAGGTTTAGTAATTTTTGAAAAATCTATAATAAAACAGCTGTGATTAATTTTTCCTTCAATAACTCAAAGGCATTTAAACAGCTTTCAGTAAATTCAAACTCTTGTCCTTTTCTAGTAATAACTCAAAGGTGTTTAAACAGTCTTCAGTAAACTCAAATTTCTTGTCCTTTTCTAAAGCCATAGAGGTTTAGTAACTTTTGAGAAATCTTTAATAAAATGCCTGTAAAAACCAACATGTCCCTGTAGAGGTTTAGTAATTTTTGAAAAATCTTTAATAAAACGCCTGTAAAATCTAACATGTCCAAGGGTTTAGTAATTTTTGAAAAATCTTTAATAAAACGCCTGTAAAATCCAACATGTCCAAGAAATCTGTTTAGTAATTTTTGAAAAATCTTTAATAAAACGCCTGTAAAATCCAACATGTTCAAGAAAATTCTAACCCCTCTTACATTAGTAGGAGGTGTTAATTTAGATATAACTTGAATTTTTGCAGGGTCTACCTAACCTCTCTTACATTAGCAGGAGGTGTTAGTTTAGATATAACTTGAATTTTTGCAGGGTTTTAGTAATTTTTGAAAAATCTTTAATAAAACGCCTGTAAAAACCAACATGTCCAAAAAAACTCATTCTCTTACACTAGTAAAGTTTAGATATAACTTGAATTTTTGCAGGGTCTGCTTCCATACCATCTTTCAAAATTTTATGCCCTAACACAATTCCTCTTGCAACCATAAATTGACATTTCTCTCAATTCAGAACCAAATTATTTCTTTAGCATAACTCCAAAACTTTTTCAAGATAATTGAAGCATGCATCAAATGATGTTCCAAATACAGAGAAATCATCCATAAATACTTCCAATCCATCATCAATTATTTTACAAAATATAGACATCTTGCAGGTGCATTACATAATCCAAAAGGCATTCTTCAAAAAGCAAAAGTTCCAAAAGGACAGTAAATGTTATCTTTTCTTGATCCTCAGGAGCAATAAGAATTTGATGGTAATTGGTATATCCATCTAAAAAAAAAAATATTTGTGCCCAGTAAGTCTATCTACTATTTGATCTAAAAGGGGTAAAGAGAAGTGATCTTTTCTGGGTGGCAGAGTTTAATTTTCTATAATCAATGCAAATACATCACCCAGTAACTTGTCTGATAGGTATTAATTCATTTTTTTCTTTTGTCTAAACAGTCACTCCTCCTTTCTTAGGAACACAATGAATTGGACTTACCCACGCACTATCTGAAATAAGATATATAATTCCAGTATCTAACCATTTCAAAATTTTCTTCTTAACTACCTCTTTCATCATTGGATTTAATATTCTTTGTGGATCAACTCTTGGTTTATATTGTTCTTCTAAGATAATTCTGTGCATACAGATCGAAGGATTGATTCCATTAATATCAGCTAAGATCCAACCAAAAGCTTTCTTATATCTTTTCAATGTATATAAAGTCTTTATTCTTGCAAATCATTTAATTATGAAGATACAATCACAGGTAATGTAGATGAGTCTCCCAGAAACACATACTTCAAGTGGCTAGGCAATATTTTCAACTCAAGTTCAGGTGATTTTATAATTGACGGAACTTGATCCTTATCAGCATGTTCTGTAACATCCAACATCTCAAATCTTTCATGAACATAATCTAATTCTTCATTTACTAATTCATCCAAAATAACTTCATTACTCTCTTCAAATTGTTTTTTCTCTTCAAAATATTCCTTAAAATGTTCATTCAATAGATGTTCACTAATTTCCATGCAAAAGCATTCATTATCTCTTTCAACAGCAAGGTATTTCATAGATTTCGCAATGTTAAAAGTCACTTCTTGATCATTAACTCTCATTATAAATTCTCCTTTTTGAACATCTATCATAGCTTTTCCAGTAGCTAAAAATGGTCTCCCTAAAATGATAGGTATTTCTTTATCTTCCTCCATATCTAAAATAATGAAATCCATAGGAAAGATAAATTTATCCACTTTTACTAACACATCTTCTACAACTCCCTTAGTATATGTAACTGAACGATTTGCTGACTGAAGAGTTACAGAAGTAGGTGAGACTTCTCATAATCCTAATCTTTTAAAAATTGATAGAGACTAAGATTAATGCTGGCTCCCAAATCACATAAGGCTCTTCCATAAAATTTTTCACAGATAGCACATGATATAGTGAAACTTCCAGGTTCTTTTAATTTTTCAAGAAGCTTTTTCTGAATAATTGCACTACACCCTTCGCTAAGTGCAACAGTTTTGTTATTTAACTTCCTTTTCTTGTTCAGAATATCTTTCATAAATTTCACATAATTGGGCATTTGCTCTAAGGCCTCTACGAAGGGAATATTTACCGTTAACTTCTTAAGAATTTCTAAAAATTTGGAAAATTATTTATTTTGTTTATGTTGCTTCAATCTTTGAGGAAACAGTGGTGGAGGTTTCTCCATAGTAATTTTCATTAGTGTAAGTGGATATTATAAATCTAGGTATTCATGATCCTTTTCTTTTTCGGTTTCCACTTTCTCTTTTTCAGTTTTGATTTCTTTTTGTACTCTCATTTCCAATTCTTTTTCACTTTGTAATTGTGTCGCTTTTATTTGTTTTTTTTCTTGATCTTTAGGATTTGGTTCCACAGTATTAGGAAAAGTTCTTAATGTTCGGTTACTAAGCACAATAGTGATATGCTCTAATTGATTTTCATTATTCTTAATAGCAGTTCTTTGATTTTGTAATTGATTTCCTTGAATTTATAATCAATTTCCTTGATTTTGCAATTGTTGACCCATGTTTAATATTAACTCTTCCATAGATAACTTCTTCTCCTTAATTTGAGGGTTACTATTAAATCCTGGAGGATAAGAAAGTCTATAGTTAACAATTCCTTGGTTGGATGAGTTCTGTTTGCCCATTGTTGATTTGTAGAAGAATTGTTATTCCAATTAAAATTTGGATGATTCTTCATTGCCCATTGTTGATTTGTAGAAGAATTGTTATTCCAATTAAAATTTGGATGATTCTTCCAAACTGGGTTACAATAGTTCTTCCCATTGTTGATTTGTAGAAGAATTGTTATTCCAATTAAAATTTGGATGATTTTTCCAACCCGGGTTATAATAGTTTGAATAAGGGTTATTGGGTCTATTAATAACATTTAAAGTCTCATATGAAGGTTGAACATCCATAAATTGCCCAGATGAATTCTCTTCCATCATAGAGGATGTTGGAGAATAATTCATCCCATAATGATCTAATTTCTTTGATATTGCAGCAATCTGCGAAGCTAACATAGATATCGCATCAGAATCATGGATACTAGCTACTCTTTTAGGATTTACCCTTTCAGAGGGCCATTGAAAATTATTGGCAGCCATCTCTTTTATTAACGAACAAGCCTCATCAAAAGGTTTTGACATTAAAGAACCACCACCCATGCATCTATAATCGATCTAAGTGATCCCACTAATCCATTATAAAAAGTTTGAATTATCAACCATTCTGGTAACGAATGATGAGGGCATTTCCTAAGAAGATCTTAAATCTCTCCCAAGCTTTGTATATTGACTCTCCATCAATTTTAGAACGATGTTATGTCATTTCTAAGTTTAGCAGTTTTAGATGGAGGGAAATATTTGGATAGATATTTCTGTGAAAGTTCTCCCCAAGTTCTAGTAGATCCTGGTGCTAACGAATTTAACGACATCTTAGCCTTTTCCCTCAGTGAAAAAGAAAAAAGTCTAAGTCTAACAATATCGTTTGAAACTCTGTCATATTTAAAAGTAGCATACAGTTCTAAAAAACTAGTGAGATGTAAATTAGGATCTTCATTTAGTGTACCTCTGAATTGATTGTTTTGTACCATTTGGAGCAGCTACATCAGGATTTTGGATAAATAAGTGAATTTCATCTGCTGTAGGATTTTCATAATCTCGTAAGGGTCTAGGTTGGTGTTCATTTTTTATTCCTTGATTGTTCATGTTGTTTTCCATTGTATCAGAATTTCTAGGTTCTCTTCTCAATCTTCTAATTTTTCTAACAGTGCGTTCTAATTCTGAATCGTAGGGTATAAGATTTTCAGGTCCAAATTTATGCATACAATTTGAAATTAGTACACAGAAAACAGTTAACTAAAACATGAAAATAAGTTGCAATTATAGTAAAAAATTTCTAATAATCCTAATTTGTCTGTTACTCTAATTGTAATTTTTGTTTACTCACTCCCCGACAACGGTGCCAAAAACTTGACCGCGACTTTATATATGCTTAAAAATATAAGTATTTAATATTGCTGCTAAAAGAATTAATTCCTCAACAACTGTACCAAAACTTAATAATAGTTATAGATTCGATAAATATGGATGTAATAAATATTCAATAATTGTAAAGTCACAGTTAGCAACGCAAGTATACGTATTGCTCAAGTAATATAGAGTTCTAATGGAGTCCTAGATATCGATCCCACAGAGAGTAATATTATAATTACAAACTATGATTTTAGAAAAGTAATACTTTAATCACAACAACAAAATTCAAATTGCTTATCTATCACTAATAAGCAATTGAAATAAATATGTAATTTTAATAATTATTAAATAACTAATTATGCTAATGAGATTTGTAATGTGATATTCAATATATAAGAAAACATCTTTTTCCTTGTCAAGAAATTATAGTGAATGGATAAAGTGAATCAGTTCAATTTGTATTTTGCCAAATAGGAGCATACCTATTCTTTACCCTTTGGTCCAGGTATAAAGAATAGTGACTAATCCTACGCTTGTTTACTAAATCCACGGCTAGGCTGGGAGGATACCAGCTCTCACTTTGGAGCTCCCACATTCCCCTTGCCTGAGGGCTAACATTTACACTTCAACACCCAAACGATAGGATCATATTGGGGATTTTAGTCTGTCACTCTAAAATCTCCAATTCTACGCCCGATAAGATTATTTTCCTATTTTCTTGCACCCAATTTCCAAGGGCTTTGACCTCCCTGAATCTTGGATGTAATCTTCACTTTAGTTGTAAAACTCAACATATTTTAACAAATCAATTGGCCAGATTGAAAATAAATTAAGATCAAAGTGAAAAGATCATCACAATTTCTTAAAAATTTTTATGGCTTCACAAATTCAAATTATCATTTCACAAATCTTAAGACAAGGAGAAAGACAGAGAAAACTATCTAGATCTCATGGGGAAAACACAAAAAAAACTCAGAATTAATATATAAAAGCAAAGTCATACAAACTACAATAAGTAAATAAACTTATCTCTAATTTCTTCCCAAGAAAACTCCTCGAAGTTGCTCTGAATCTCTACCTTTCTTTACAACACATAGAATTCCTCTTCGAAGAGGTAAGGAGGAAGAAATCTCTCACTTTCCCTCCACTCTTATAATCTCTCAAAGAATTCCTCACAATTTATACTTTCTACATTTGTTTCACACTCCAATTTTGAGTCTCCCCCTGTCCAGGACCTTTCTAACATCCTTGACCTTTCTAATTTTTGGCCAAAATCTTCTTTTAAAGTTGTGAATGAGCTTTCCCAAGAGTTGCCTAGGCATCCCTCCAAAATTTGTCCTTATCCAATGCCTAATTGGACATAACCGCCGAGCTCGCCGTCGGTGGCCTTGAGGGTGCTATCGGCGGACCTTCTAAGTGAATTAATTCTGGAGTCTCGAAAAATTCTTGCCATCGACGCCGTTGGGCTCGCCGTTGGCGCCCTAGTTCAAATCTTCACATTTTGGTCCTTCTCTCTCCAAATTCGCTCCTTTTTATTTCTTTTTGATCTAATGACCCTAATTCATCATTCCTGCAACGAAACATAAAAAATATATTTCTTTAAAGTGCAATATCATAAAAAACATTATAAAATAGGTATGAAAATATCAACATATTTTCCTTTCGGCAGGTCCGTTGTGGGAAAGACTTGACAGATTTCTTGTGAATGACTGTTGGCTTTCCCAATTTCTGCTCACTTTTTTCAATCACCTAAGCCTTGCTGGTTCTGACCATAGACCTCTCCTTATATGCATTATTTCTCCTAAATTCCCTTCC
Organism: Phalaenopsis hybrid cultivar; assembly: GCA_002079205.1. Lineage (NCBI taxonomy): Eukaryota > Viridiplantae > Streptophyta > Magnoliopsida > Asparagales > Orchidaceae > Phalaenopsis > Phalaenopsis hybrid cultivar. Next base: position 50,602 of record JXCR01138475.1, on the reverse strand, counting down.
ACCCCCCTACATTTTGATATTTCAACGTGTGGTCCTCCCATCCTTTATTCTCCAAAACTATTTCAGACCATTAGACTGACATCTCTCATCCTGAGCCCTTGGTTAAACTTAGCTTGATCGAAATTAAAACTGGTAAGGAATAAAGAAATAGAGCTGTGAAGCATTTAGAAATGTTCTCACTAATGAGACTGATGCTGAAAAAGAAGTAATTAAAGTAGAACAGGAAGCTTAACAGGGTTTTGTGGGGGAAGCGATGCTACTCAATGCTCAAAATAACCTTCTCACTGCTATTGATTATCAGGACAAATTTTTTAAATAGAAGGCATCTGTGAATATCTTCACTGATGGAGACAGAGATGCCAAAATTTACCATGCCTACATAAAGTATAGTAGGAAATGTAATACTATTCTCTCAATCCAAATTACTGAAGGAATTTGGCTCCATGATAATAATTCCATTGCTGCTGATGCTGCTAATTATTTGAAAAAGCTATTGAACCAAGTTCAGAATAGAAGGCTTCCCATTCAGACTCATTACTTCTCTGAAGAGCTAAATTATACTACCAATCTAATTATCACTGATCCCCCTACTGAAAAGAAAAATTGGGAGCCTGTTAGCTTTATTGATAGCTCTAAGGCTGCTGGCCCTGATGGTTACACAGCTGATTTCAATAAAAAAAATCTTGAGATATAGTTAAAGTTAATGTGAGTGTTGTTGTGGTAAGTTTGTTTCAAGGTAACAACCTTCCCCATTACATCAAGGAATCCACTTATGTACTTGTTCCTAAAACTGAAATTCAGAAAACCTGGGATCACTTCAGACCAATCTGACTTACTACCATCCTCAACAAAGTGATAAGCAAAATTATTGTGAGTTGACTTCAGCCCCACCTTGAGGTATTGATTAAACCTAAACAGACTGCCTTTGTAAAGGGTAGGTCCATCATTGATAATGCTTTACTGGCCCAGGAACTTTTGCAAGATTTGAATAAGCCTTGTAGAGGGGGTAATCTTATCTATAAATTGGACATAAGAAAGGCCTATGATACAATTAATTGGGATTTTATAATGGAGATTCTCATAGCTAGGGGGTTCCAAACTACTTTCTATCAACTAATTCATAGATGGTTATACAATAATGCCAGTCCTTCTCCTCAATGGGCAAGCTTGGGGGTCATTTACTGCTGCTAGAGCTTTAAAGAAAGGGGACCCTTTATCCCCCACCATATTCATTCTTGCCATTGACTACTTGTATAGAATACTTGATGCATCCCTTCTATCACAAAACTATTCCAGATATCATCACAGATCTAATATTGTCATTTCCCACCTACTATATGTTGATGATATAATGTTTTTCTCAAGTGCCCATAAGCATGTTGTGAAGAAAGTATTCCATATCCTACAAAAATTTCAACTGCATTCAGGGATGTACTTTAATTCTGATAAATGTCACCTGATCTTTAATAAGAGAGCCACCCCCAACTGTAAACAATGGTAAGTACACTGGTTTCTCCTGTACTTAGTTTTCTATCAAATATCTTGGAGTTACTCTTCTTACTAGAAGAACTAAACAAATTTAGTTTGAGGAAGTTCTTTATAAGATTTCATCCTTCCTTTTTGGCTAGACTCAATCATTCCTCTACAATGATGGGAGAATTACTTTGCTAAAGAGTATCTTAACTACCTTTCCCTCTTACATCCTGCAGATGACTGCTATGAAGAGAAACACCCAAATTAAAATGGAGAGAGCCTTCAACAGATTCCTTTGGTCTGGGCAAAGACAAAAAATGCATTGGGCTTCTTAGTAAAAGGTGGCTACACCTCAGCTGGCTGGTGGCGTTGGCTTTAAGGAACTGAATAAACTGCTTCAAAACAACTTGTGCAAAATGTGGATTAAATTGAGATCTCAATCTTCTCTATGGGCTAAATTTATGTGAGGCAAATACTGTAATGACCAACATCCTACACTAGTGGTTAGGAAGATTGGTGATTCCAAAATTTCGGTGAAGATGCTAAAGATTAGGTAGATTGATGAAAACCTTTTCGTATGGGATTTGGGAAATGGAAATATCAATTTTTGGTTAGATCATTGGTGTCCTAAAGATTGTTTAATTCCCCTCACTTCCCCTAATCCTAGTCTCAAGATTGCTGACTACTGGGAAGACAACAACCGGTCAATTCCAAAACTCTCAACAATTTTGCAAGAGCAGTATGTCAAGAGAATTGCCACCATACAATTTGATAGGACAAAGGTAGATAAACCTGTTTGGCAAGCCTACTCTAATCAGAGCCTCACCAAAGCTATTTACTCCAAAATATATGGCTGGGAGCAGATACCATGTGGTGGAATTGTCTGGAATAAATTTCTATCTCCATCTATGGCTTTCTTCAGCTGGAAGACTCTCAAACATTTTCTCCCTACTGATGACATACTCAAGTTGAAAGGTCTGAGAGGGCCTTCTAGATGTGGGTTGTGTCTACAAGAGGAAGAATCTATAACTTATCTATTTTTTGAATGTACCTTTGCACAGAAAGTTTAGAACCAACTTATGCAACATCTGAATATTGAATTTTTCAATCTGACATGGGATAAGCTTTTTATTTGCTGGAAGAGCTTGCATCAGATAAATTGTGCCCCTATACCTTTTATAGTGGCATGGTTTATTTGGATGAATAGAAACAAAGTCAAATTTGAAAAGACTGGTTACACTACTGAAAAGGTGGTTAGAAACATTATTTCCTACATACACAAGATGATCATGTATAAAAGATTTCCAAACATCTCCAACTCCTATTTTTTTGGGAAGGAAACTCCTCTACAAATCTATAAAGTCTTCTAGAAGCGTCCTAAGGAAAACACTATTAAGATTAATACAGATGGAAATTTTTTTGAGCTAAGGGCTGGGGTGGGTGGAATTTTCATAAACCACCTAGGCCAATGTCTCCTTTACTTTCATACTCGAGTATTGGCTGCTGATGCTATTGAAACTGAAATTATAGTTGTCTATTGTGCAATTAACATTGCAACAAAAATTGGATGGACTCGTATTTGGATTTAAGTGGATTCTATTGTGGTCATCAGTTTGTTAAGTATTGAGGATGTGAATCCTTGGAATCACTCTTACTGGATTTAAAACATCAGAAGACTCTCATCCCACCTCCATGTGCACTTCACTTTTATTTTCAGGGAGGGCAACAAACCTGCTAATTGGCTTGCAAGATATGGTCTCCGCTGCACATCACATCTGTGGCTACCTCCCCATATTCTCCACTTCTTTTTCTACTAAATGGAGACAGAATTAAACTTCCCCACCTCAGAATTGCTAGTCAAAATACACTTTAGAGATAGTCCTTCTTTGTTGATGCTTTTTATCTTTCAGAACCACACTTGTTCTGAGTTTATTGATTTTTTTCCTGTGGAGCCTTGCTGGTCTCTTGTTTGTTTTTTCTTTTCATTATCAGATGTATGACTCTTAGGTAGATTGCTGCCCCCTTTTTATGGGTGTCTAGTCTCTACCTCTTTTTGTAATCTTTGCTTATGTCAACATGGAAGGAGCCACAAGAAGCTCTTTTTTGCAATATATATATATATGAATATTTTTAGACATGTAAAAATCCCCCAAACTTTACTGTTACTCTTCCTCAAGTAACTCTTTTACTACATAAAAAAATATAACTTAAGATAGTGAGCATCAGTTANTATATATATATATATATATGACAAGTATTGAACTTTCAGATGGAGGAACGAGAAGACTCAATAGGTACGCTTTTATAGTTTACAACACCTTTTCCTGCACTTTCTTTTTCTCTACTTTTCATGTTTATAAGCTTGTGTGTTAAACAATGATGTCACCCTGCATGTCAAAACCAAAACCTTTAGAATAGTCACCAAACTAAAACCAAAATTAAAATTGAATCAGATAAAATTCACCACCACAACATTCAAAATATAAGACTACTCAAAATTTAATTATAAACAAAATAAAAAAAAAATTGCAACTAAATTAAAACGTCTCAATCAAATGATTGGGAATCTCTTGGAGGAGGTAACCTATGGTTGGTAACGAGATTTTCCACTGTCTAAATGAATGTATGGAACTCATTAAGTTAAGTTTAGTAAATTCATTTAAACTAAGTGAATTCGAAAGAAAATAGTGGTGCTGGAATGAGGGAACCATACGATCCTAACCTATGTTGCTCTAATCAACTTTAAAATCTCCTATAATATCTAAATAACTATAACCTTGGGGAACATTTGATTTGACATCAGAACTTGACATATTGAAAAATTTAAAATTACTTCGACGAGGAGCTTGGAGCTAGTATTGTGGGTAGCATGACTATCTTCAATAGAAAAACGTGTCTACATCAGCTAAACCATTCCTTAGAATTAAACAAAAATCCATAGGACTTTGAGGTCGTTTGCTTATGCAATATAAATCCTCAATTTATCTTTAGGCCTTTGTATAGCTCTACTATACAATATAAGCCCTAACTAATTTTAGGATTTTGAGGTTGTTGTTCGTCACAACCTATATCCTCACATCTTCCAGACTATTTTTGTAATTGTTTCACATGAATGTAATATCTAATTAATAAAATTGGCAGAATGAAATATTTAAACATTTCTCCTATAGATTGAAGCCAAATAGTAGGATAGTTTTGGAAGTCATCGGGGTTCACCTCAGAATCTATGACGTCCCCTAGTTCTTCTTGCTTTGGACCCAAAAATAAAATATTCCAAATTTGAGTCATTCCCTTTTCACACCTCTTTGTCTGATCTCTTTGAAAAGCCCTATTCTTTGGAACTCCTTGAAGATAATACTACTTGATTTTTATCGAGAGTTTTCTTAGGTCACCTCGGTTATCTAAGATGCAGTTAACTATAGGGGCTTACCCTTATAAGAAGCTCTTCCGAACCCAACTTAATATAAAATCTATTTAATTTTTCATATTAAATAGGAGAACGTGTCGGCTTACAATAAAATGGTTCTACAGACCAAACAAATTTCATATATTTCTTAGTTTATTTGATCAAGCCTCACCCTCAAGTCTTGTATTTATCTTTCGGGATAGATACATAGCTTGAGACGTAGCACTCTTTCATCTAAACTTTGAAAGATATGGGATTAGTTTAATTTAACCAATTAGTGAGTACCACACTTCACTTTGGATAAAGCCATTGTAAACGTCCAAGGGGGTGCAAATAGATATGGAGATAAGTTTCAATGAGCGTAGAATTGATGTTTCTAGGGTGACATGTTAGATTTTATTCTCAATTCGGTATTGAGTTTGGATCTAAGGTCCCTAGTAGGTTCTATAGAGAGGGCACAACGGGTATCTTCAAGTGAGAGGCCAGAATCTACTCAGCACTACTACACAAGCTAGAACAAACTCTAGGTTAGCCAATGTTCTTTGGCTAGCACCGAGAGCAAGTAAAGGATGGGTATGCTCCTATTTATCACAATACATCATTATATTTTAATCGTTTAAATCCTACATTGATTAATATCTCTTTACAATAAGAAATATCTTTTCATAACTTTCGAACTCATTTAAAACTTTATTAATCTTTTAAACATTATTTATCGGTTAAAACTTTGTTTATACTTTCTGTTTAAATTTAGTTTTAACCATTACAAACATTTCAACATTCTTCTCCTATGATATTTATCTGCAATTTAGATATATGTTTTCTTTATTTATTATTTAGAAGTTACAACTTTCCCCGTGGGATCGATAATGGGGTTTTTAAAGAAAATCCTATGTTACTTGAAATGATACGTATACTTGCGTAGTACCCATAGTGTGAAGTCTTTTTATGTATTTTCAAAATTATTTCATTTATTCACATAGCCACTAAATATAATTTAGGATAAGTTTTTGGCAATCTTTCAAAGCATAAATATCTGCATAATTGGGGGTCGGGTCAAATTTTTGTCATCGTTGCTGGGGATACCGACTGAACTTTTGGTTTAGAAATTTATTTAAATTGTAGATTTATTTTGAGGAAAATTAAAAATTAATTTTTGTATTTTTTCATTTTCGAGAATCATAAAAAAAAATTGAAAAACCGAAAAAAAAGAGAAAAACCAAAAAAACCAAAATATTTTTTTAACTATTTTAAGTTTTATTTTCTAAACCAAGAAAAGCCAACTTTATGAAAGAAATTTTAAATTAAATAGAAAGTTTGAAGACTGTGTAACTATTTCACTTAGTGAAGAATGTAATGCAATAATTCAAAAAAAGCTTCCTTAAAAATAAAAGGATCGTAGTAGCTTCACCATACCTTATGCAATTAGAGAAAATTTTTTTGGAAAAGCTTTATGTGATTTAGGAGCAAGTATTAATCTCATGTCATTATATATATTTAAAAAGTTGGACTTCATAGAGATTTCTCCCACTACTGTAACCCTTTAGTTAGTTGATCGATCTATCACTTATCGTAAGGGGTTATAGAAGTTACGTTGGTTAAAGTGGATAAGTTTATCGTCTCTATTCATTTCATTGTGTTAGATATAGAAAAAAATAAAAGAATTCTTATCATTCTAGGGAGACATTTCCTTACTATTGGACATGTAATGATAGATGTGCAAAAAGGAGAATTAACCATGAGAGTTAATGACTAGAAAGTTATATTTAATGTGCTTAAATCAATGAAGTATCCTGATAAAGAAAAATATGATAAATGTTATAGAATGGACATTATTTATTATATAATTTTTAATAATTTCCAAGAAATATGTGAAGTCATATCTGATCAAAAGAATTGAAGAATGAAACTGAAAGTGATTTTGAGGATAAATCAAATGAAATAATTACTGAAGATTCAAATTATGTTCAGAAAAGTTTTGAAATTTTAGCTACTAATGAAAATAAAAAACCTTTGATTCATTCTATTGAAAAACCTCCTAACTTAAGATGAAGATTCTCTATACTCATTTAAAACATGAATTTCTAAGGAACTCATCTACATTACCAGTTATTATATCCTCAGATTTAACTGCATAACAGGAAGAAACATATTTGGAGAGATTTAAAAATCATAAGAAAGCCTTTGGATAGACATTAACTAATATTAAATGAATCAATTCTTCAATCTGTCTGCACAGAATTTTGATGGAAGATAATCATAAACCTAGGGTTGTTCCTCAAAGAAGATTAAATCCTATAATAAAATAAGTTATTAAGAAAGAATTTTTAAAATAGTTGGATGCTGGAATTATATATCCTATTTTAGATAGTTCTTGGGTTATTCCTATTCATTGTGCTCCTATAAAAAGTGAAGTGACTGTAGTTGTAAATGAAAGATGAATTAATTCCTACCAGACAAGTCACTGAGTGACAAATCTGTATTGACTATAGGAAATTAAACCTCGCTACTAGGAAAGATCATTTTCTGCTACCTTTTCTGGATCAAATGTTGTATAAACTATCTAGGTATTGTTATTTTTGCTTTTTGGATGGATATTCAAGAAACCGCTTAATTTGCATTGCTCTTGAGGATAAAAAAAGACAACATTTACTAGTCTATACGAGACTTTTTCTTTTTAGAAGAATGTCATTCAGTTTATGTAATGCTCCTACAACTTCTTAAAGATGTATGATATCAATTTTCTATGATTTGATTGAGAAAGGAATTAAAGTTTTTATGAATGATTTCTTAGTTATTAGAACCTCTTTCAATTCATGTTTAGATCACTTAACAAGAGTTCTAAAATGTTGCAAGGAAACAAATCTTGTTCTCAATTGAGGAAAATGTCAATTTATGGTTGTAGGAGGAATTGTGTTAGGACATAAGATATCTGAAAAAGGCATTGAAGTAGATCCAACAAAAATTCAAGTTATTGTTGATCTACCACCTCCTACTTCTATGCGAGGGGTAAGAAGTTCTCTAGGACATGTTGGGTTCTATAGACATTATATTAAAAATTTTTCAAAAATTGCTAAACATATATGCCATCTTTTAAAAAAAGATACAAATTTTGATTCTAATAAGGAATGCCTAAATGCCTTCAATTTATTAAAGGAAAAATTAATCACCACACCTATTATTGTTTCACCTGATTGGAAAAAAACCCTTTGAATTAATGTGTTAAGCTAGTGATTATGCTATAGTGGTTGCTTTAGGGCAAATATACGATAAAATTTTTAATGTGATATACTATGCTAGTAAAACAGTTAATAAAGCTCAAATTAATTACACCATTATTAAATAATAATTATTAGCTATAATTTTTGCTTTTGATAAATTTAGATCTTATCTTATTAGAGCTAAATGCATCGTGCATATTGATCACTTTGATATTAAAGATTTAATGATGAAGAAGGATGCAAAACCACGATTAATTAGATGGGTCATTCTGATGCAAGAATTTGATTTTCAAGTTGTAGATAGGAGAGGTACTGATAATTAGATAACAGGCCATTTTTTAAGGCTTCAACAGGAGAATAGTGTTAATTCTTATGATGAAATAAATGAAAATTTTCTTGATGAGCAATTATGTGCGACTAATGACTGACAAATTTCGTAATATGCTTTATTGACCCGACACACAATTACGTTAATATTTATACTTCTTAAAATTGCCAAAATGTTGGCCCAATTTATATTTAGTGGCTAGTGTGAATAAAATAAATGATTTGGAAAATAAATAATAAGTTTTCACACTATGGGTACTACGCAAGTATACGTATCATTTCAGGTAATATAAGATTTTCCTTAAAAACCTCAGTATCGATCCCACGAGGAAATTAAAAATGCTTAATATTGACTAGCAAAACTCTATCTAAATTGCAGATATATATGATAGGAGAACAATATAAAAATATTGGCAACAGTTTAACACTAAATTTTAGCAGGAAGTAAAAACTAAATTTAAAAGTTTAATAAATATCAAAAAAATAATAAAGTATAAAAATGAGTTTGAATATTACAAAAAGATCTTTCCCCTTGTAAAGAGATGTTAATCAGTGTAGGATTTGAATGATGAAAAGAATAAAATGATGTGTTGTGCCAAATAGGAGCATTCTTATCCTTTAACCCCTCCCGGTGCTAGTGATCCCTGGATACTGCTAAAATGCAAAGTACAATAATAATTCAGATAATATTTCAGTTATATTTCCTTACTTTTCAACAAAACTTAAAAATTGATCTAGAATAAAAAGAAGAATTTAACTTTTAATTTATATATTGGATACTACGTAAGTATACATATCGTTATCAAGTAATATAAGACTTTTTGATTAAAACCTAAATATCGAACCCACGGAGAGAATACACAATATGCACAATTGAACATATTTTTAATAAAAAGATAATTATCTAACTAAAGATGATTTTTGCAATAATGAAAATTTAAATATTTTTGGTATTTTCAATATTTTGATTGAAAAATAATAATTTAAAAAGATAACTAGAGTTTGTGTAGATGAAAGCACTAAATATGAAAATATCTTTCTTCTTGTTATGAATCAGTAATAAGTGTAAGAATTCTGTTGTGGAAGTATGCAAATTATGTTGTGCCAAATAGGAGCAATAATATTCTATACACTTGCTAGAGATGCTATAAAGAACATTGACTAATTTAAAGTTTGAATAATTCTGAAGACGAGCTAGGTAGGGAAGATACAGACTCTCATTCTAGAGTTTCCTCGATTCCCTCCTCCTGGGGGCTTACATTCTCATATCCTAAAACAATAAACTAAGTTAGGGGCTTTAACCTATCACTTTAAAGTCCTCTAACTCTACACCATTCAATGAATATTTTCCTATTTATTTGCACTCAATTATATGAACTACATTCGCATTCATACAACCTCATGTAATTCTTTCCAATTGTTGCCCAAGACATTACCAGCCCGATTCTTACGTGTTCTCACAACAAATTTTAACATCTGGATTGACCAAATCAAGAAGTAAATGAAGTGCAAGGATTTAAAGCTTCATAACTTCTTCCATCATTGAAGATCAATACTTTCCACAACTTCCATCCAAAACCTAATTACTTATCATTTCAAAAAGATAGATAGTGAAAACTACTCAGAATTCATGGATAAAACAAAATCACACTTTAGTTTAAAAGAAAAAAATCATTGTCAAACCAACAATAAGTCTCAATTAAAACCAAAAGTAGTCTCAAAACAGAAAGATAAAAACTTATCTCAGGTCATCCACCAAACTCTTGAAGTTCCTTTGATTCTCTTCTCTTTATAATCACTCAAAATAAAATAATAAAAAGGATAAAGTAAAAGTAAAAGTGGTGCCTGAAAATCTCTCCAAACTAACTCCCCTAATGAGAACATTCAAAACTTTCCAATACTTTCAGGACCCTTTCAAAGTTCCAATCCTCTTTTGTTTATAATTTTCTAAATAGTGCCTTGGTTTCTCTTCAAAATATCTCTAGATTTGATGTATTTCCTTAAGAGATGCATCCTTTTATGATAATTTTTGTCCATGGTGGTTATAGCCACCTATTAAGCCAATGGGTGCCTAAAAAACCTCTTCAAAATTTGCAAAAACCAAATTTACTCATCTAGTAACTGCCACTGGTGCTTAAGTGCAGGGCCTCTGGTGCTTAGGCACAGCCTTCTCGATTTAACCGGCGCCTAAGCGCCAGATTTGGATCTTAGGCACCAAAACTCTTTTGCACATTTTTCACCTTTTGCTCCAAATTTGATCCTTTTTCACTCTCTTAAGCATTTTTCACTCTTTTTACTTGTATCTGTAAGATAAACATAAAAATACCTTCCATTAAAGCAAAATATCTCAAAAATAGGTATAAAAATGTGTCTAAAAATACTATATATTTTTGATGTATTAGCTAGCAAAGAACAATGACTAACTTAGAGTTTTTCACTGGCTTGTGTAGTAGTGATGAGTAGATTTTGGCCTACCACTTCCAGATTACCCACATTGCTCTCTCTATAGGACATACTGGACCCTTACAATCCCAAATATAGACAAAATTGATAAAATAATATAGCTGTCACCCTAAAATCATCAATTCTATGCCCATCAAAACTTATCTCCCTATCTATTTGCACTCCTCTCAGGTGGTTGCAATGGCTCTTCCCAAGTTGAAATGTGGTACTCACCAGTTGGCGACATCATTTCCCTCCTCGGTCATTATGTTTCTCAACAGATTTTTAAAAATACAAATGGTTAGTTTGCAAAGTTAATGAAGAACTAGTGAAAATACCATAACAATGTTTTAAAATAAAAAGAAATCCTCAAATCATTCTCATTCCACAAGATCAATTTCCATATGCAAGAAGAAAGAAAGAGAACTACTCAGAGTTCATTAAGATAAAACAAGAACATATGATTTGTATTGAAAGTCGAGTTTTATAACAAAAAATTAAACACAAATACAAGATACTTATCTTTATGTCTTCTCTCTGAGAAAATCTTGAATTTTCCTTTAAGCAATCTCCAAACTCTTACACAAAACAAAGACACACACACTAAAATCTTTAAGAGGTCTCCTCCAACATACCCAAAAGACTCTCCCTAGACTCCTTTTTCATCCAAAGCATGGCCATATTAGGAGATAACTAAAGATCACCAAGGGTCACTTCATGCACCCCTTCAAAATTTTGCCAAATTCAATGGATATTCTAGAAATTTGGTTACTGGCACCAGTCTGGGGTGCTATAGTGCCCAGCCCGATCGACACATGCGTTATGTCGCTAAGGGTGGCGCTATGGCGCCATTAAAAAACTTTCATTTTTTGCCCAAATTTGTCCTCATTTTCTCTAAAGATCTATTTCATGTACTTGAAATTAAAAACATGCAAACTACCTTCCAATAAAGTGCAATATCATAAAAAACATGCATAAAATGAGCTTGAAATGTACACTAAAAACAAGTAATTTTTAGATGGATCAATTCCCCCAAACTTAAACATTACTTGTCCTCATGTAACTCCTTTTTCTATATAAAAAAATTATAGCTTATGATAGTGAGTTTCACATAATGTTTCTATAGTTTTTGTTCTATAAATGCAATAATGAAACTTTAGAAAAATTTTTAATAACTCAAGTTAAAATTACAATGTAAAATATCTAGTAGTCAAGTCTAAAAGTTCTGATTTCTTATTCATCACAAGAATAACTACAATTTGTCATACTAAGAATGCTCAGAAGAATTAGAAGACAAAATAATTTCATGAGAACTCTATTAGAAAGGATACTAATACTTTAAAAATAAGTTCAAAAATGTAACTTTTTCTCAAGATGATTCAAGTGAAGTCAATTTTTTATTAGGCATCTCTTCAAGCTTCTCTTCACATATTTTTTTTTCTTTCTTTTTAAATTTTTCTTTTCTTTATTTTTTAGGATCACTTTCAATCCCTTCTTCTTCTTTTCATGCAATGCAAGGATTACTATATCTACTTAGCCTTTAATGATTTTAAACTTCACCATCTTCTTTTTAAACTTAAAAACTTTCCACATTTCCTTACTTCATAAATGTGTATTAACTTTGAAAAAGATTTTTCATAAAGTCTCAATGTCTCAATTCTTCCTTTTAAGTGCAAAAATCTAAGATCCTTAATATTTTCAAAAATGCAATTTTCCTTACTTTAAACAATAAAAGCATAATCTTATACTCTTATACTAAATATCTTAATTCTAGAACTAACCTTTATTATTAAAAAAATTTACTGATGTCTTCTATAACATTTATAAAACTAAAAATATAGTTATCTAAAGTTAACCCAACATACCATAGGTTACGTTAAAATAATTTTTGAAAATATAGTTTATAGAGGACAAATAAGGTTCAATTTCAAAAATTTTTTCTCCCTTCCCCCAAACTTAAAATTTTAATTAATTTAAAATAAGAAAATTCATATTAAGCATGAAGAATAAGAGAAATTTAAATGTTCTATACATGACAACAGTATAGGTACAAGTAACAAAAAGAGGTGTTGAGCAGTAATAAATCTAAAATTAGCATGTATAATAATAAAAGCACAAGTAAAAGACTATTCTAGCACACCAATAATATAAATTGGAGCAAAAAGTAAATAGTAAGCATTAGAAAAAAGAGGTGCAGCATAATAGTTCAATACAAACGTACTTTCTAAGTAATAAACAAAGTACGAACATAACATTCCAACAAAAGAACAACAAATAACTAACAATAGAAAATCTGAATATAAGAACTATAATAAAAAAAAAAAACAACAACCTATTCAACTTCCTCCTCCTCATCATCATCAAGATCCACATCCTCATCCATCTCGTTAGTCCGATATGGTGTAAAACTGGGGCAATTAGGAAATTCTATTGAATGATCGCCCTTGATGAATTTCACCATAGCCTCATGATAAGCAATATCAAAATCAGCTCTCCTCTGCATATATTCATATTTATGGTGCAAGTGATAGTTTAAGCTTTTAACTTGATTCTATAATGACAAAATATCTCCTTGTTATATAAATAATTACTCCATTATAGTATCCAATGAAGTAGTACTAGAAGTGGAAGGTCTATAGGTTGATGTAGAAGGAATATCAAAACCTCCACTCCTAGATCTTGATCCAGAATGTTTTGCTTAAATTTTTTTATTTTTCCAATAAGTTTATGGGGTGGCATTGTTTCCTCCCATGTCACATATTTAACAACAGATTCTATGCATATGGTGGAAATAAGAGAAGGGTAACCTATACCCCCAGTAGTTCCTCCTCTTGAGGAAATAATTGTGTTCTTGTAATTGAGAGAGACAATGTTAATAGCTTTCTTCATCAGAATGCAATAGTTTAAAGTGGCTCTTTCTTGGATTACCTCACTAAAATGGTTAGTTTGATTCAATCTACCAAAAATGAAGTAATGTCAAGAAAGAGAATGAAAATTAAGCTTTGGAAACAAAAAGTTTATCCGCGTCCATTCTTTATCTTCCAAACTCCATTATCATCAATCAAAAATCCCATAATTTCATCGATTTTAACATCAATAGAATTAAAATATGAAAAAAAGTAGGAAAGAACACTATGTAGCTTGTAAATATGATTGATACGAATAGGTTTGATATCCACATATTGCCCTTTAACATAAACCAAATCATCAGATTCATCAAGAAGGTTGGCATAAAATTATCAAACCATAGAAATCATAACAACAATAGTAAAATAGTAGAAGTTCTTCCACTTTCGCTCATTAATCAACTATTAAGTAGTTCCCTCAGGATGAAGAAAACTTCATTCTACAATCAATCTTTGATTGCATATTTCAATATCTGTCCTGAGCTTTCAAACTAAAGAATTTCTCGCTATTAAAATTAGGTTTTCCTTTACCCCTCTTCAATTTAGGAGCCATGAAAAATCTAAAAAAATTAATAAAAATTCCAATAAATTTCAAATGCAACCTCATAAGGCTCCTACGAACCCATTCTAAGCCAAATAATCATTCAACTATGAATTTCTCATTATTTTCATCAAATTTAAAGATTTTTGGCCTAACCAAAATGTGGAAGAAATCCAAGATGAAATAAAAATTTTCAAAGCCAAGATGAAGATCTTACCCAAAGAAGATGAAATCTAGACTTTGAAGTTCTAACTCCAAGCCATTCAAGCTTTAGGGGAGCAAGTTGTGAAATAGGAAAAGATGAAGACGAACCAATGTGAAAAAATGATGAAAACCGGTGGTTTGACACTACAAACGAGTTTTGGTTTGGTTTGGCGTTATAACACCCAGTAGTGGTGCTATGACACCATGCTTTGCCTGAGGCGCTATAGTGCCTAATAGTGGCACTACGACACCCTTCAAACATATTCAACTTTTAAAATTTTTCTATATTTTGAAAGAACAAAGAAAAATAAAAATTTTCATACTCTGATATTTCAGTTTTAACAACCATTTTGAAAGTTATCGAGTTTGTCGTCATTCCAAAATTTAAGTACGACACTTCAATTTAAACACATAAGACCACTTTTCACACCAGATCAAAACTTGTTTTCTTATATTAATAATAAGTTCAAAATAAACAATATAACATAGGTTTAAAATAGATTTCAATACAAACATAGATAAATATTTAAGAAGTGCTAGAGCCACAATAATAACAAAGCCAACACACCACACATAAACACTCAATTCTAACATAATGATCTATATGTGAATTGATATACCAAAATAATATACTGTTTTAAGTACCTATTTTACACGTATTTTTGGTGATATTGCACTTTAAAGAAGGGTATTTTTCTGTTTTTATTGTAGGTATATTAATTTTAGGCATTTGGAGCAAAAAAGGCAAAAAAGACAAAACTTGGAGCAAAAAGAGCTAATTTTGGATTCTGGGGCATCATGCGACAAAATCCAGAGAGCTGGTACATGATGCGCCAGAGGAAAAGTTTGAGACAAATTTTACACCAATTTTCAAAGCGACACTTGTTCTTCACACCTCTTGGAGTAATTTAATGCATCTAGACACTTTAGAAGGTTCTTTAATGAAGGGATATGACTCTTGGATCAAATGACACATCTTTTGAATTCGAAAGAGTTGACTCTTGGAGGGAATTTCGAATTCTTTTTGAAAGGAGGCAACCCAAAATAAAAGAAGAAAAGAAGAAAAGGCTTTTGGGGGTTGTGGCGTGAGAGTTAGAGAGAGGGAGAATAGGAGATTTTCTTCTAGGTTCGTAAGAGGAGAGGGAAGGTGAGAGATTTTTTCTTCATTGCATTTCTAAGAGAGAATTGGGAGTGATTGTAAAGAGAGAAAGGCTTGGAGAGAATTCTAGGGATTTGCTTGGGAATGATTGTGAGATAAGTTGTATTTTTATTTCTTTGGTTTTGTAAACTTATTTTTACAAATGAAATTCATGTTTTATTGTATTCTTCTCATGAATTCTGAGCAATCTTCTTTATCCTTCTCCCTACTTGAAGATATGATTTTGTGAAGAATAGATTTTGTTTTTTACTATTTTAAATGATAATAATTTATGATGATTTGAAATCCAATCTTCATTTAATTTTTTATCTGGCCAATTGAAATGTTAAAACTTATTCAGAGACGTGTTCTTAAATGAGATATGATTTCTATAACATAGGGAGAATCACATTTGATTTCATGGGAGAGTATGTCATCCATGGGATTGGGTGTAAATAAATAAGGAAATATACTATTATTGGATGTAGAATTGGAGATTTTAAAGTGACCGATTAAAACCCCCAATTTGGTTCAGTTGATTAAAAACTAATGTAAGATTATTAGCCTTCAAGGGAGGGAATAGCGGAAGCTCTGGAGTGGCAGCTGGTATCCCCCCAACCTAACTAATGAATTAGGGATCAAACTCTAGATTAGTCAATGTTCTTTATAGGACTCAAAAAAGGGTAAAGAATAGGATTGCTCCTATTTAACACAAAACAATTTATATATATATTTTAAAATGATTTATATTTTTTCACAAACCATATACTCATAGTAAAGGGGAATGATACTTTCTTAAATTTGAACTTTCTGTCAAAACAAAAGCTTTATTTAATTTTCACAAATTTACTTTTGAAAGTTTAGTATTTAGTTTAATTTAATTTTTGTAATGTTATATCTACATTTTAATTAGCATTCACCTGAGTAGTCAATTTTCAAATTTCACACTTTACTTTTATTTTTTGTTTTTATTATACAGAAATTTCCATAATTTACTTTAGGATTTTCCAACTTCCCTGTAGGTCTCCATTAGAGCCCTTTATTACTTGAACGATACGTATACTTGCGTTGATTTTTAAGAGAGATTTGGCAGTTTAAAAAGATTTTTAAAGGATAAATTATATTTATAAAAAGTGTTTTGATAGGATTATGTTGCATATTTAATATAAATCGGCCTGCATCAAGTTTTTGGTGTCATTAAGTGGTGTCAACTTCATAAATATTTGCATATACAAATCTCCGTGTCAAGTTTTTGGCGCCATTGTCGAGGAAGTAACAGAAAATATTAGTATTTTATTTTATTTTATTTTAAAAATAAGTATAAAAAAGAGCATGTTTGTAGTTTAATTTGAACATATTCTTATTTTAGTGTGTTTGCTTATTTTTAATTACTTACTTTATTTAGTTTATGCATAGTGTAAGATCTGAAAATTTAGTACCTTACGACTCAGAGTTAGAAAAAATTGTTAGAAAAATTTGAAAACAACAAAAAGAGAAAGACTGTTTAGCAATATGTCTTGCAATTTAAATAATGTTGGAAATGAAAATGAACATCATCAGAGACCTTTAAGTGATTATGCAAATCCTACAACATATAAATTCATTTGAGTATTCAAAATCCTGTTGTAGCTGCTAATTTATTTGAAGTTAAACATGTTATTATCCAAATGATATAAAACATTCAGTTTGGAGGAACACCTACTAAAGATCCTAATTCATACCTTGCTAGTTTGTTAGAATTGTGTGCTACATTTAAATATGATGGAGTGTCAAATGATGCCGTCAGACTTAAAATTTTTCCATTTTTACTAAGAGATAAAGCTAAGATGTGGTTAAACTCATTTGCACCTGGATCTATCAGAAAATGGGGAGATTTATCACAAAAATTCTTATCTAAATATTTCCCACCTTCAAAAACTTCTAAGCTTAGAAATGATATCACATTGTTTTGCCAGTTTGAAGGGGAATCAATTTATGAAGCCTGGGAAAGATTCAAAAATCTCCTTATAAAGTGTCCACACCATGCATTGCTAGATTAGTTAATAATTCAAACTTTTTATGGGTTGGTTGGATCTCTTAGATCGATAATTGACGCTGCTGCTGGCTGCTCATTAATGTCAAAACCATTCAATGAAGCATATTCATTAATTGAAGAGAGGAATACTAATAATTTTAAATGACCCTCTGAAAGGGTAAATCCAAAAAGAGTAGATAGTATATATGTTTCTGATGAAATATCTATTTTAGCTGCCCAAATAGCTGTTATATCAAAGAAGATAGATCAAAATGGAATGAATTATTCTCAGACAACACCTGTGCTTGAGGAGAACTCATTGGGACAAATGATAGAATCTCAATCTTCTTATGAGACTTTAAATGCAATAAACAATTATTCTAATATTCCTTTTGCTAATTATTATAATCATGGTTGGAAGAATCATCCAAATTTTTGTTAGAATAATAATAATTCTAATGCTGAAAATTCGCAATGGGGAAACAACACTGCCAACTTATTGAGAAACTCCAACAATCAAGAGAACCAAGCTTATAAACCTTATCAGTCCCTCAGGTTTTAATAATTTGCAGAGTAAGGAGAACAAGTTATCAATGGAAGTATTGATATTATAGATGGGTAGTCAATTACAAAGTTAAGGAGCTGCTATCAAAAATATGGAAATTCAATTGAGATGTATTGCTACTACACTTAGTAATAAACCTCTAAGAACATTGCCTAGTAATGTTGAAGTAAATCCTAAAGATTAGAACAAAGAGAAAATTAAAGCTATTCATTTGAGAAGTGGAAAAGAATTAGAAAACATAGTTCAACAAGAAGTTGAAGTTGAAAAAGATGAGGTGGAAGATGAAAAATCTGGTGAAGATTTTCATTTTGAAGCAGAAAATCCTATTAAGCCAATGAAAATCACTGTAGAAAGACCACCACCTCCATTTCCTCAAATATTGAAACAAAAACATAGAGATAATCAATTTTCAAAATTTTTGGAAATTTTGAGGAAATTAACGATAAAAATTCCATTTGTTGAATCTTTGGAACTAATGCCAAGCTATGTGAAGTTCATGAAGGATATACTTAATAAGAAAAGAAAGTTTGTAGATACTGAGCTGTTGCACTCAGCGAAGAGGGTAGCACTATAATTTGGAAAAAGTTTCCTAAAAAACTTAAAGATCCTGGAAGTTTTACAACCTTTGGTGCTATTGGCGAACAATTTTATGGAAAAACTATATGTGATTTAGGAGCCAATATTAATCTTATGCCATTATCAATTTTCAGAAGGTTGGGCTTACGATACATTTCACATGCAACTGTAACTCTATAGTTAGCTGATTATTCGATTACCTATCCTAAAGGAGTTATGAAATTGTTTTGGTAAAAGTTGATAAGTTTATCTTTCATGTGGACTTTATTGTGTTAGATATGGAGGAAGATAAAGAAATTCCTATCATTTTAGGAGGACCATTCCTAGTCACTAGAGGAGCTTTAATAGATGTGCAGAAAGGAGAACTAAATATGAGAGTTAGTGATCAAGAGGTTACATTTAATATTACAAAATCAATGAGATACTCAACAAAAGAGAAAGAGATTAAATGCTTCTGAATGGATATTAATGAATATTTAAGCCATGAATATTTCAAGAAAACTTTTGAAAGGGAATTTAAAAAGGAATATATGAAATATCAAGATGAGGACAAAATTCAAGATGAATCTACGGAAGTAAATAAAGAGGATATGTATTATGTTCAAGAAAGATTTGAAATGTTAGATCCTATAGAGAGTAAAAAGAATTTAATTTCATCTATTGAGAAACCCCATGAACTAGAACTAAAAACACTTCCTACACATTTGAAGTATGCATTTCTAGGAGATTTACCAACATTACCTATTATAGTATCCTCAGAATTAACTGATACACAAGAACAATAATTGTTGGAAATTTTGAAAAGATATTAGAAAGCCTTTAGATGGACATTAGCTGATATTAAAGATACCAGTCCTTCAATTTGTATGCATAGAATCTTATTAGATGATCAACATGATCCAAGAGCTGACTCTAAAAGGAGATAATTCCTATGATGAAAGAAGTATTAAAGAAAGAAATTTTAAAATTGTTAGATGTTGGAATAATATATCCTATTTTAGATAGTGCTTGGGTTAGTCCAATTCACTGTGTTCCAAAGACATGAGGTGTGACAGTAGTATCAAATAAACATAATGAATTGATATCAATAAGATAAGTCACGGGTTGGCAAGTTTGCATAGATTATAAATAATTAAATTCTGCCACCATAAAGGATCATTTTCCCTTACCCTTTTTGGACCAGATGTTGGATAGATTAGCAGGGCATAAATATTTTCATTTTCTAGATGAATATACCAGTTATCATCAAATACCTATTGCTCAAGAGGATCAAGAGAAAACAACATTTACTAGTCCTTATGGAACTTTTGCTTTTTGGCAAATGTCTTCTGGATTATGTAATGCACCTGCAACATTTCAAAGATGTATGATGTCATTTTTCAGTGATTTGATTGAAAAAGAAATTGAAGTCTTTATGGCCAATTTTTTTATATTTGAAACTTCATTCAAAATATGTCTAAATCATTTAGAGAATGTTCTAGAACATTGTGAGAATGCTAATCTCTTATTGAACTGGAAAAAAGAATGTCAACTTATGGTTGCAGGAGGAATTGTGCTTGAACATTAAATTTTAGAAAATGTCATGGAAGTAGATCCTGCAAAAATACAGGTTATATTAAACCTACCTCCACCTACCACAGTAAGAGGAGTTAAGAGCTTTTAGAACATTCNTAGATCCTGCAAAAATACAGGTTATATTAAACCTACCTCCACCTACCACAGTAAGAGGAGTTAAGAGCTTTTTAGGACATGATAGATTTTACAGAAGATATACATTTTTCAAAAATTACTAAAACTTTATGCCAACTTCTGGAGAAAGATACAAAATTTGACTTTAATCAAGATTGCCTTAAAGCCTTTGAAACTTTAAGGGAAAAATTGATCACTGCTCTTATAATTGTTTCACTAGATTGGAAGAAAANTAAAACTTTATGCCAACTTCTGGAGAAAGATACAAAATTTGACTTTAATCAAGATTGCCTTAAAGCCTTTGACACTTTAAAGGAAAAATTGATCACTACTCTTATAATAGTTTCACTAGATTGGANGAGTGGTTAGCATTTTTTGTGGATTACAATGATATATATTAAGATTTTTATTTAGAGCTGTAAAGGGGATTGTCTCAAACTAGCTTATTTATTGCCAGACGCCAACAAACAAAAAGTAGGGAGCATTAGATACTAAAAAACCTAGTTGTTACTCCAGTCCATCTTATGGTTGAACTTTAAATTTTATAAAATTGAAGTTCAATTTTTTTTAAATTGTATGGTATTTAGAATGTCAGGAATTAATTCAGCATAACGGGCCACCGAAAAGCCTATGAGAGGACTTATCTCATGCCAATAGAACTACATTTGAACCTAAACTATGGTTTGTCTTATGACACACCTTAAAAAGTGCAATATATATATACATAATGCTCATTTTTAAGGTTATTGCGCTTTAATAGAAGGTATTTTGTGTATTTTTTTTATTTTAGGTACAAGTGATGGAGTTTAAGAGTAAGAGGAGCAAAAATGAAACATAAGTGGTCATACGGAGCAAAGGAAGGAAGTCGCCAGGTAGTTAAATTTAACTTCTAGAAGGCTAGCGCTTAGGTGACAAAAATGATTTTAGATTTTGTGCATTGAATTTGGATGAATTTTGATGAGGTTCTTGAAGTGACTCTTGGTGATTTTTATGGCTTTATTTAAAGAGAATATTGGTTGGTTGGAAGAGGGTTGTTAGTAAGAGTAGATGTGTGTGTGTGTGTGGCGTGAGTGTGTTGGAAAGAGTCTTTATAGAGTGTTTTGGTGTGTTTATTTGTGTAAGAAGTCATCAAAGGAACTTCAAAGGATTCACTAGGGGAGAAGTCTAAAATAAGTACTTTGTATTTTTGTTTGAGTTTTGTTTTATTATGTAAACTTGGGTTTTTATATAAATCATGTTTTGTTGTGTTATCCTCAAGAATTCTAAGTAGTTTTTCTTATCTTTCTTCTTTTAATAAGAAGTAATCATACATAGGATTAGAATTATTTAAGATATCTCTTATTCCATATTTGAGATGATTCATTACTTCGTACTTCATTTACATATTCGATATGGTCAACTGATGTGTTATAACTTTTTTGTGAATCCATAATGACCCAGGATGGCTCTGGTTCCTCAACTAATAAAACTCACATTAATTTAGTGGGTGAGAAGGTAATCTATTTGTTAGTACAAATAGATAGGGAGATAAGCTTGGATGAGCATAAATTAATGATTCAAGGGTGACATGCTAGAACCTTAACCAATTTGATCTATAGTTTGAAACTTAAGGACTGATTAGTCCTATAAAAAGGGCACAGTGAGTAATATTGAGGGGAGAGGCTAGAACCTATCCAACATGAGCTAAGATTTAAGAACTAAACTTTAGATTAATCAATGTTTTTTATGCACTCGGAAGAGGGTAAAGGATAAGTACACTCCTATTTTTCACAAAACTTCATTTTAACTTTTAAATATTTGATTCCTACACTCATCATGATCTGTTTGTAAGGGGAAAGAACTTTTTACATAAATTGAACTTTTCTACGTAAAATTAGTTTAGAAATCAACATTTTTCTTTAATCCTTGAAATATAATTAGTAGGAATTTAGTAACTTCTTTTTGCAAATAAACTTGCAACTATATTTTCTAAATAACTGTTTGGAGTTAAAGTAAAGTTTTATTAAGTCCATAAAAGAGCTTCACCTTCCCTATGGGATCGATACTAGGTTTTTAAAGATTGAAGTGTCACTTGAGGACAAGTAACATTTTAAGTTTTGGGAATTTTGATATACCTAAAATATATAGTATTTTTAGAAATATTTTTATATCTATTTTTGAGATATTGCACTTTAAAGGAAGGTATTTATATGTTTTTTCTTTCAGGTACAAGTAAAAAAGTGAAAAATGCTAAAAAGAGTGAAAAAAATATAAAATTTGGAGCAAAAATGTGAAATTTATGCATAAGTATTTTGGAGCCTAAGCGCGAGATCCAGCGCTTAATCGCCAGTGAAACAGAGAAGGCCACGCCTAAGCGCCAGAGGCCCCGCTCTTGAGCGTCAGAGGCAGTTATTTGACGGTTTTCTTCATTTGACCGAATTTTGAAGAGACATTTGAGACACCTATTGGCTAAAGAGATTGGTTATGACCACTAAGAACGAAAATATTATTAAAAGACTTGTGAAAGGAGGCATCCCTTGGAGAATACATCAAATTTGGAAACATTTTAAAGAATTTCCAAGGCACCTCTTGGGAAATTTATAAAAGAAGGAAGTTGAGACATTTGAGATGGTGCTTGAACAGGGAGAGAGTGATGAGTCCTGAGAAGATTATAATTTAGAAAAAGTTTCCTAAAAAACTTAAAGATCCTAGAAGTTTTACAACCTTTGGTGCTATTGGCGAACAATTTTATGGAAAAACTATATGTGATTTAGGAGCCAGTATTAATCTTATGCCATTATCAATTTTCAGAAGGTTGGGCTTAGGATACATTTCACATGCAACTGTAACTCTACAGTTAGCTGATTATTCGATTACCTATCCTAAAGGAGTTATGAAGTTGTTTTGGTAAAAGTTGATAAGTTTATCTTTCATGTGGACTTTATTGTGTTAGATATGGAGGAAGATAAAGAAATTCCTATCATTTTAGGAGGACCATTCCTAGTCACTAGAGGAGCTTTGATAGATGTGCAGAAAGGAGAACTAAATATGAGAGTTAGTGATCAAGAGGTTACATTTAATATTACAAAATCAATGAGATTCTCGGCAAAAGAGCAAGAGATTAAATGCTTCAGAATGGATATTAATGAATATTTAAGCCATGAATATTTCAAGAAAACTTTTGAAAGGGAATTTAAAAAGGAATATATGAAATATCAAGATGAGGACAAAATTCAAGATGAATCTACGGAAGTAAATAAAGAGGATATGTATTATGTTCAAGAAAGATTTGAAATGTTAGATCCTATAGAGAGTAAAAAGAATTTAATTTCATCTATTGAGAAACCCCATGAACTAGAACTAAAAACACTTCCTACACATTTGAAGTATGCATTTCTAGGAGATTTACCAACATTACCTATTATAGTATCCTCAAAATTAACTGATACACAAGAACAATAATTGTTGGAAATTTTGAAAAGATATAAGAAAGCCTTTAGGTGGACATTAGCTGATATTAAAGATATCAGTCCTTCAATTTGTATGCATAGAATCTTATTAGATGATCAACATGATCCAAGAGCTGACTCTCAAACGAGATTAATTCCTATGATGAAAGAAGTATTAAAGAAAGAAATTTTAAAATTGTTAGATGTTGTAATAATATATCTTATTTTAGATAGTGCTTGGGTTAGTCCAATTCACTGTGTTCCAAAGACATGAGGTGTGACAATAGTATCAAATAAACATAATGAATTGATATCAATAAGATAAGTCACGGGTTGCCAAGTCTGCATAGATTATAAAAAATTAAATTCTGCCACCATAAAGGATCATTTTCCCTTACCCTTTTTGGACCAGATGTTGGATAGATTAGCAGGGCATAAATATTTTCATTTTCTAGATGAATATACCAGTTATCATCAAATACCTATTGCTCAAGAGGATCAAGAGAAAACAACATTTACTAGTCCTTATGGAACTTTTGCTTTTTGGCAAATGTCTTCTGGATTATGTAATGCACCTGCAACATTTCAAAGATGTATGATGTCATTTTTCAGTGATTTGATTGAAAAAGAAATTGAAGTCTTTATGGCCAATTTTTTTATATTTGAAACTTCATTCAAAATATGTCTAAATCATTTAGAGAATGTTCTAGAACATTGTGAGAATGCTAATCTCTTATTGAACTGGAAAAAAGAATGTCAACTTATGGTTGCAGGAGGAATTGTGCTTGAACATTAAATTTTAGAAAATGTCATGGAAGTAGATCCTGCAAAAATACAGGTTATATTAAACCTACCTCCACCTACCACAGTAAGAGGAGTTAAGAGCTTTTTAGGACATGATAGATTTTACAGAAGATATACATTTTTCAAAAATTACTAAAACTTTATGCCAACTTCTGGAGAAAGATACAAAATTTGACTTTAATCAAGATTGCCTTAAAGCCTTTGAAACTTTAAGGGAAAAATTGATCACTGCTCTTATAATTGTTTCACTAGATTGGAAGAAAACTTTTGAATTAATGTGTGATGCTAGTGATTATGCAATTGGAGCTGTTTTAGGGCAGAGATATGACAAGATTTTAAAGTTTATACTATGCTAGTAAGACTCTTAATGATGCTCAAATTAATTACACCACCACTGAAAGAGAGTTTTTAGCTATTGTGTATGCTTTTGATAATTAGATCATATTTGATTGAAGCTAAATTTGTTGTGCATACTGACCATTCAACTATTAAATATTTGATGCAAAAGAAGGATGCTAAACCAAGATTAATTAGATGGGTAATTCTAATGCAAGAGTTTGATTTTGTAGTAGTCGATAAGAAAGGGATTGATAATCAAATTACTAATCATCTATTGAAGCCAGNAGAAGGATGCTAAACCAAGATTAATTAGATGGGTAATTCTAATGCAAGAGTTTGATTTTGTAGTAGTCGATAGGAAAGGGATTGATAATCAAATTACTAATCATCTTTTGAAGCCATAACAAAAAGAAATACTAGATATGGAAAATGAGATTAATGAAACTTTTCCTGATGAACGACTTTATGCTGTAAAAGGATAGAAAATACCTTGGTATGCTGACATTGTAAATTATATTGTTAGTGGTATTTTACCATATGGATTAATAAAATAAGAGAAAAAGAAATTCATTTATGATGCAAAATCATATCTTTGGATTGATTCTTATTTATATAAGCAATGTAAAGATTTAATGATGAGATAATATGTGCCTTATATAGAAATTTAAGAGATTATTAAAAAAATGCCATGATTCTGAATTTGGATGACATTTTGAAAATGATAGAACTGTTCATAAAATTTTACAATATGGATTTTATTGGCAATATATATATATATATATATATATCAAAATATGTGATCGGTGTCAGAAAGTAGGCAATATTTCAAGAAGAAATGAAATGCCATAAATTTTAATTTGGAAATTGAAATTTTTAATACATGGGGATTAGATTTTATGAGACCATTTATACCCTCATTCAGAAATATATACATGTTGATTGCAATGGATTACATTTCAAAATGGATTGTAGCAATCACTTTACCTTGATCTGATGCTTGTATTGTTTCAAAATTTTTAATTAAAAATATTTTTACAAGAAATGGAATGCCGAGAGTAATCATTACTGATTGAGGATCTCATTTTAGAAATGCAACAGTTGCAAGATTGGTGNGCAATATTTCAAGAAGAAATGAAATGCCATAAATTTTAATTTGGAAATTGAAATTTTTAATACATGGGGATTGGATTTTATGGGACCATTTATACCCTCATTCAGAAATATATACATGTTGATTGCAGTGGATTACATTTCAAAATGGATTGTAGCAATCACTTTACCTTGATCTGATGCTTGTATTGTTTCAAAATTTTTAATTAAAAATATTATTACAAGATATGGAATGTCGAGAGTAATCATTACTGATTGAGGATCTCATTTTATAAATGCAACAGTTGCAAGATTGGTGAAAAAAAAATATAATATAGTGCATAAAGTTGCAACTGATTATCATCCCCAGATGAGTCGTTTATCAGAAGTATCTAATTATGAAATTAAGAGAATTTTGGAAAAGAGTGCTAATCCTAGTAAAATGAATTGGTCTACTAGATTAGATACTGCATTATGGGCATATAAGACATCCTATATGACACCTATAAGATTATCCCCTTATAGATTAATTTTTGGAAAAACTTGTCACTTGCTAGTTGAATTGGAACATAAAGCTTATTGGGCTATAAAAGAACTCAATTTCAATTTGAAAGAAGCTGGTGAGAAACGATTATTACAATTTAATGAGCTTGAGAAAATAAAAAACGAATCTTACGATAATGCGAGGATTTATAAGGAAAAGATGAAAGAATGGCATGATTGGAAGATGATAAGAAGAGAATTTAAACCTAGACAAGAGGTTTTATTATACAATACAAGATTAAAATTATTTTCTGGAAAATTGAAATCTTGGTGGAAGGGGTCATTCAGAGTTATAAAAGTCTATCCTTATAAAGCAGTTAATATTGAAGGCCCCAAGACTGGAAAAAAAATTAAAGTGAATGGGTACNGTTGAATTGGAACATAAAGCTTATTGGGCTATAAAAGAACTCAATTTCAATTTGAAAGAAGCTGGTGAGAAAATATTATTACAATTGAATGAGCTTGAGAAAATAAAAAATGAATCTTACGATAATGCGAGGATTTATAAGGAAAAGATGAAAGAATGGCATGATTGGAAGATGATAAGAAGAGAATTTAAACCTAGACAAGAGGTTTTATTATACAATACAAGATTAAAATTATTTTTTGGAAAATTGAAATCTTGGTGGAAGGGGTCATTCAGAGTTATAAAAGTCTATCCATATAAAGCAGTTAATATTGAAGGCCCCAAGACTGGAAAAAAAATTAAAGTGAATGGGTATAGATTGAAATCATAATTTGATGGTCAAAGACCAGCTGTTAAAGAGGCAGTAATGTTGGGTCACCAAGAAAAAGACTAGGAATGTTGGATTAAAGACATTAAACCAAGCGCTTTGCGAGAGGCAACCCATTTGTATCGTTGTTTAACATGTTTTTTAGTTTATTTTGTTTGCGACATTTGATGTATATTTATGTTTATGTCTTTTATTTAGTCCCTGTATTTGATAAAATATTTAGGAACATCTTTATTTACCTAATTTTATGGAGAAATTGAGAATTTATAGGATTGAAATCAAAATGGCAAAAATTTTGGAACTGACACATGATGCGCCATTTTCCAAAGAGCTAGCGAATGCTGCGCCATTTTCCAAAGAGCTAGCGAATGATGCGCCGCAGGTCCAAAAATGTTTAAAATGTGTAAAGNGGGGAACAAGAGAAGAGTCATCATTTTTCAAATTCTATGGCATCCCACTCTATAAACTCCGCTAGATTTGTAATTTTCAACCGGAGAAAGTTAATCATTTTCGATGCACAAAAATTACATGATCAAGTTCTAGTGAATAAGAGGCTTATCAAGGAAAGGGGATTTTTTGAATCGAGAATTCACCACGCTGGATACTTGAGTAGAAGAGACTATTTCATAGAGGCGTTGGGAAGTACTTTGCTACACTACTACCTTAGTTGTTGTTCTCGTAGTAAAAGAATTTTAAGCAAATCTTCATGGGATAAACCAAGGAATGATTTATGTGCGTGGTAGGTTTGTTCAATTCACGCCTTCAAGAATAAATGAGATGTTTATGATTGAAAATGGGCCTATCTGCAATTATGCAAACTTTACCCATACAAGAGAGAATATGAATAAACTCTACCGCTACCTTACGGATGAAGATGCTAATTGGAAGACCAGAGATGATGGAAATGTAAGTTTTCCTTCATCATTTTTAAATGTAGTTTCAAAAGCCTGGCACTTCTTCTTTGTATCGAAGTTACTGCCTACCATGAAAATTTGTAAGGTCACGAAGGAGAGTGCCATTCTGAATTGCTGTATTCAAACTGAAAAACCTACTAATGTTGGAGCTATTATTGTGAAATTAGTTTTGGGTTTGATTATGAATAGATCTGCATGTGGACTGGGACATCCATCCATTATTTTCTATCTTTATAATCAAGTTCAAGTACATAATGAAAGTTGGGAAAAAGTGCTAGTTCCTTATAAGCCGATGAATCCAAAAGTCTACTGCAACTGTATGGGAATGGGAGATGAAAATGATATGAATGTACTGATGGATCAAGGATATCAGATCAGAATTCATTACCTGTTCAGCCCTACTACAACTCGAGTGCACTTTCAAAGAGGATCAAAAAGATAGAAAAAGATGTGCATAATCTCATGCACATGATTGAGAATAATACTGAAATGCTGGATCATCTAGATTAGAGACTGAAGGAACATTTTGAACACACAGGTTTTATTGAAGATGGATTGGTATGTATGTTCAAGAAACATGCTTGGATTGAGCAAGAAAATTTTATTGATGAATTTTTATTTTGACCCTTCTACAATTTGTATGTGCACTACCAATTGATGGGAGATATCTAGAAGGAAGATAATGACGATGATGTTTGATCTTAATTTATGGACGAAATGTTTTGTGTAATGCTGTTTGTTTTAGTTTGTCGTGTTGGATTGCATTTTCTTTCTAATGAACACTATCTATGTTTATGTTTTGAATTTTGATGTTTAGATTTTAGTGTTAGGATGTTGGTTTGCTTTAGAACACTGAATTTGATGTTTGTTGGCTTGAAAAATGTTAGTTTGTAATAGCTTAAATTTTATATATAAATGTGAGTTTTGTGTTGTTTATGAAATTTTGGTGTTAGTGTGATGTTTATTCATGCTTTGAAGGGTTTATTTGAGTCAAATAGAGGTTGATGTTAAGCGATATTGAGTAGATTTTCACAAAAATTGAAACCTGGAAAATTTGAGCTCTGTCACATGTTGCGACGCTATATTGCCTAGAAAACCACAAAATTGCTCGGACAATCTCCATTTTTGCTTCTTGAGTCATCTTCTACCTTAAGACCTTGGTATAGGGCATCACATTGTGGGTGAAAGAGAAGGATTCAGAGGCTGAAAACTATAAATTTCATCTTCTCTTGGTAAGAGCTTCACTTTTAACTTAGAAATTTTTTTTTCACCATGGATTTTGGGAGATCTAAAAATTGGGATTTTTTATGAAAATACTTGAAGAAAACTAATGGTGAAAAGTTTCTTACCAAGTAACCTTGCTTAAGGAGTTAGATTTTTGATTTAGTAATTTATTTGGACTATATTTAGATTTTCGTAGAATTTTCAAATGGCTCCCCGAGTTAAGAAATGAAGGCCATCTGAGGACTTTGACACACAAAGATTTGTTAGTTTCAAAGCCTAACATAGTTGCAATACTATGATGGAGACCAAAAGAATGATCCAAGAGCGGGCGTTTGAAAAGCCGGGTGGCGAGGTTGAAAGATTGATTCTTGCCAGGAATTGGGAAAGCTTCTGCTACTTCACTGCTGTAGCAATTGTCCCAATGGTTTGGGCGTTTTATGCAAACCTGAGGTTCACTACTGAAGATCACATCCTAGTTATAGGAAAACATGTTGAATTTACTTTTGATTAGATCAATACTATTTTATGGTTTGAGGGGTGTATTTCTCGATGAATATGCTACATTGTGATGTTTGATTCACATTGGAGGAAGTAATTACATTTTTGACTTATGGAAGAGGAGGATGGAAGATTAATAATAACAAGATAGTTAACTTCCCTGCTTCCATGTTGACTATTCAGTCAAAAATATGACACCACTTCATTTTTCTCAGATTGTTGCCAACAAATCATTTGGCTAATGTTACTGAAGATAGAGCTGTATGCAACTATTACATTCAAAACATGAAGGCAATATATGTGGGTGCAATTATAGTTTAACATGCTCGAAGTATTGCTGGTAGTTCTACAATTGGAGGATTGGGATACCCTGCCTTGTTTTTTCACTCTATGTGAACAATCAAGAGTAGAATCCCATAGAAATGAAGGGAGATTGAAGCAAAAAAATCCGATCAGGAGACATATGATTCAGAGAGTAGAATCATTTATTGAGTCTAGAAGTGGAAGAAGAGATAGACCCTCTACATCTGTTGTAGGGGCATCTACTTCTAGATCTATATCACTTGAAGGTATTATGGACCAACTGATGATTCAACTGATGGATATAGTAAATATTCAAACTCAATTAGGAGAGATTGGAGTAATGAATGCATATAATGATGAATGTCAACACAGGAGAGTTCAACATGATATTGATGTTGAAAATGCCATGATAAGTCACCTTAGCGGTGAACGTAACGTGGACTTTCCTGCTTGCCCTAGTTTCAGTCCCTATACTCCCATTCATGATGATGATGATGATGATGATGATGATGAAGAGGAAGGAGATGAAGATTGATGTTTTATGAGTCTTGTGTAGTTATTTTGATGTCTGGTTGTTGTTTGTGTTTGTATTGGGATGTAATTTTATTTGAAACCTGTAGTAAAAGACTTTTTATGTTGTGTTGTGAACTGAATCTGTAATAGTAATTGTAGACTTTCACTTTTTCTGCATTTTTAGTATTTTCAGTTTAGTTTGTCAGTTCCGTTTTTCTATTTTATATTTATTCTCAACAAGTTCTCCAGAATATATTATATTTTATTTAATGGTTTAAAGACTGTATGAAGTCTTACACTTAGTACTTGCAGTATACCAGAGCCTAGTTTCATAGTCATAAATCCTCTATAGGTCAATTTTTATTTTCATGCATTTACTGTTTTCTTTCACTTATTAAATTTTATGTTCAAAATATTTTTGAAGTCATTTAAAAACTTAAGTTTGAGGGACAAAAATTTTATTTTGAAAAGGAGTAAACTAAATTTTATTTTTCCTTTAGTATCTATATTTTTAAAATTAATTTAACTTTACATGGGGTATTAAGATTTAACTTTAAATGACTATACTTATGTTTATAAGTATTATGGTAAATTTAGGTAAAGTATTTTTAATAATGAAGGTCAATTCTAAAGTTAAAGATATTTGGTATGATAGGATAAGACTATGTTTTTTTTTTTATTTAAAGTAAAGGAAATTGTATTTTTGAAGTTTTAAGAATTTTAGAGTTTCATGTAAGAAGAAAGGAATGAGACTTTGAAAAATCATAAATTAATATGAATTTATAAAGTAAAGAAAGGTATAGAGATTTCACTTTAAGAAGGGGATAGTGAAGTTCAAAATCATTAAAAGCTATCCAGATATAGTAATCCTCACTTAGAAAAAGAAAAAAAAAATAAAGGATTGAAAAGATCCTAAAAGAAAAGAAAAAAAAAAGAAAAGAAAAATAAGTGAGGAGAAGCTTGAGGAGATGCCTAGTAAAAAATTGGCTTCACTTGAATCAACTTAAGGAAGGAGCTTTATTACATTTTCTAAACTTATATTGGAGTATTAATAACATTCCTAGTAAAGTTTTCATGAAGTTCCTTTTCATATGAATTTTCTAAATGTCCTTAATATAATAAATTGCAATTCTTCTTGAAATGAATAGAGATTCAGAAATCTTAAATTTGATTGATAAGTATTCCTAGGCTTAGAACTTGAATCTAAGTTATTAAATGTTTTTTCTTAAAATTTCCTATTCTATTTATTATACTAAAGTATAGAAGTTATAAGTTAATCTCTATTCTAACCCATATGCTTTTATGTAATAAAAGTGTCACTTAAGGACAAGTAACATTTAAGTTTGGGGGATTTTGATACACCAAAATAATATACTATTTTAAGTACCTATATTATGCTTATTTTTGGTGATATTACACTTTAAAGAGGGGTATTTTTGTGTTTTTGCTGTAGGTATACATTTTTAGGCATTTGGAGCAAAAATTACAAAAAGGACAAAATTTGGAGCAAAAAGAGCCAATTTTGTATTCTGGCACATCATGCGCTGCACCAAAATCCAGAGAGCTAGTGCATGATGCGCCAGGGATGACTTTTTCAAATTAAGGCAGTTTGAGATGAATTTTGCATGAAATTTCAAAGGGACATTGGTTCTACACACTTCTTGGAGTAATTTAATGCATCTAGACACTTTAGAAGGTTCTTTTATGAAGGGATATGACTCTTGGATCAAATAACACATCTTTTAAATTCAAAAGAGTTGACTTTTGGAGGAATTTTTAGAGAGAATTTTGAATTCTTTCCCAAAGGAGACAACCCAAAATAAAAGAAGAAGAAAAGAAGAGGCTAAGGGGGGACAAAAAGAAGAGGCTTTTGAGAGATGTGGCGTGAGAGTTAGAGAGAGAGAGAAGAGGAAATTTACTTCTAGGTCATGAAAGGCAAGAGGAAGAGATAGAGAGAGAAAGTCAAGGGCTTGGAGATTTTCTTCTAGGGTTAAGAGATAGAGAGAGAAAGTTAAGGGCTTGGAGATTGTCTTCTAGGGTTGTAAGAGGAGAGGGGAAGGTGAGAGATTTCTTCTTCATTACATTTCTAAGAGAGAATTGGGAGTGATTGTAAAGAGAGAAAAGCTTGGAGAGAACTTTTAGGGATTTTCTTGGGAATGATTGTGACATAATTTGTATTTTTATTTGTTTTATTTTTTAAATTTTTTGTTTTATAAGAAATTCAAATTTTATTGTGTCCTTGTCATGAATTCTGAAGTCTTCTTTATCCTTCTCCATACTTTGAAGATATGGTTTTGTGAATAATGGATTTTGTTTTCTACGATTTTAAATGATAATAATTTGTGATGATTTGAACTCTAATCTTCATATTTTTTTTGATCTGGCCAACTGAAATGTTAAAACTTGTTANGAGAGAAAAGCTTGGAGAGAACTTTTAGGGATTTTCTTGGGAATGATTGTGACATAATTTGTATTTTTATTTCTTTTATTTTTTAAATTTTTTGTTTTATAAGAAATTTAAATTTTAATATGTCCTTGTCATGAATTCTGAAGTCTTCTTTATCCTTCTCCGTACTTTGAACATATGGTTTTGTGAAGAATGGATTTTGTTTTCTACGGTTTTAAATGATAATAATTTGTGATGATTTGAACTCTAATCTTCATTTTTTTTTGATCTGGCCAACTGAAATGTTAAAACTTGTTGNTTATATATAAATGTGAGTTTTGTGTTGTTTATGAAATTTTGGTGTTAGTGTGATGTTTATTCATGCTTTGAAAGGTTTATTTGAGTCAAATAGAGGTTGATGTTAAGCGATATTGAGTAGATTTTCACAAAAACTGAAACCTGGAAAATTTGAGCTCTGTCACATGATGCGACGCTATATTGCCTAGAAAACCACAAAATTGCTCGGACAAACTCCATTTTTGCTTCTATAGTCATCTTCTACCTCAAGACCTTGGTATAGGGCATCACATTGTGGGTGAAAGAGAAGGATTCAGAGGCTCAAAACTATAAATTTCATCTTCTCTTGGTAAGAGCTTCACTTTTAACTTAGAATNTTTATTGATGAATTTTTATTTTGACCCTTCTACAATTTGTATGTGCACTACCAATTGATGGGAGATATCTAGGAGGAAGATAATGACGATGATGTTTGATCTTAATTTATGGACGAAATGTTTTGTGTAATGCTGTTTGTTTTAGTTTGTCGTGTTGGATTGCATTTTCTTTCTAATGAACACTATCTATGTTTATGTTTTGAATTTTGATGTTTAGATTTTAGTGTTAGGATGTTGGTTTGCTTTAGAACACTGAATTTGATGTTTGTTGGCTTGAAAAATGTTAGTTTGTAATAGCTTAAATTTTATATATAAATGTGAGTTTTGTGTTGTTTATGAAATTTTGGTGTTAGTGTGATGTTTATTCATGCTTTGAAGGGTTTATTTGAGTCAAATAGAGGTTGATGTTAAGCGATATTGAGTAGATTTTCACAAAAATTGAAACCTGGAAAATTTGAGCTCTGTCACATGTTGCGACGCTATATTGCCTAGAAAACCACAAAATTGCTCGGACAATCTCCATTTTTGCTTCTTGAGTCATCTTCTACCTTAAGACCTTGGTATAGGGCATCACATTGTGGGTGAAAGAGAAGGATTCAGAGGCTGAAAACTATAAATTTCATCTTCTCTTGGTAAGAGCTTCACTTTTAACTTAGAAATTTTTTTTTCACCATGGATTTTGGGAGATCTAAAAATTGGGATTTTTTATGAAAATACTTGAAGAAAACTAATGGTGAAAAGTTTCTTACCAAGTAACCTTGCTTGAGGAGTTAGATTTTTGATTTAGTAATTTATTTGGACTATATTTAGATTTTCGTAGAATTTTCAAATGGCTCCCCGAGTTAAGAAATGAAGGCCATCTGAGGACTTTGACACACAAAGATTTGTTAGTTTCAAAGCCTAACATAGTTGCAATACTATGATGGAGACCAAAAGAATGATCCAAGAGCGGGCGTTTGAAAAGCCGGGTGGCGAGGTTGAAAGATTGATTCTTGCCAGGAATTGGGAAAGCTTCTGCTACTTCACTGCTGTAGCAATTGTCCCAATGGTTTGGGCGTTTTATGCAAACCTGAGGTTCACTACTGAAGATCACATCCTAGTTATAGGAAAACATGTTGAATTTACTTTTGATTAGATCAATACTATTTTATGGTTTGAGGGGTGTATTTCTCGATGAATATGCTACATTGTGATGTTTGATTCACATTGGAGGAAGTAATTACATTTTTGACTTATGGAAGAGGAGGATGGAAGATTAATAATAACAAGATAGTTAACTTCCCTGCTTCCATGTTGACTATTCAGTCAAAAATATGACACCACTTCATTTTTCTCAGATTGTTGCCAACAAATCATTTGGCTAATGTTACTGAAGATAGAGCTGTATGCAACTATTACATTCAAAACATGAAGGCAATATATGTGGGTGCAATTATAGTTTAACATGCTCGAAGTATTGCTGGTAGTTCTACAATTGGAGGATTGGGATACCCTGCCTTGTTTTTTCACTCTATGTGAACAATCAAGAGTAGAATCCCATAGAAATGAAGGGAGATTGAAGCAAAAAAATCCGATCAGGAGACATATGATTCAGAGAGTAGAATCATTTATTGAGTCTAGAAGTGGAAGAAGAGATAGACCCTCTACATCTGTTGTAGGGGCATCTACTTCTAGATCTATATCACTTGAAGGTATTATGGACCAACTGATGATTCAACTGATGGATATAGTAAATATTCAAACTCAATTAGGAGAGATTGGAGTAATGAATGCATATAATGATGAATGTCAACACAGGAGAGT
Organism: Phalaenopsis hybrid cultivar; assembly: GCA_002079205.1. Lineage (NCBI taxonomy): Eukaryota > Viridiplantae > Streptophyta > Magnoliopsida > Asparagales > Orchidaceae > Phalaenopsis > Phalaenopsis hybrid cultivar. The sequence continues at coordinate 14,848 of JXCR01138475.1, read as the reverse complement.
TCAACATGATATTGATGTTGAAAATGCCATGATAAGTCACCTTAGCGGTGAACGTAACGTGGACTTTCCTGCTTGCCCTAGTTTCAGTCCCTATACTCCCATTCATGATGATGATGATGATGATGATGATGATGAAGAGGAAGGAGATGAAGATTGATGTTTTATGAGTCTTGTGTAGTTATTTTGATGTCTGGTTGTTGTTTGTGTTTGTATTGGGATGTAATTTTATTTGAAACCTGTAGTAAAAGACTTTTTATGTTGTGTTGTGAACTGAATCTGTAATAGTAATTGTAGACTTTCACTTTTTCTGCATTTTTAGTATTTTCAGTTTAGTTTGTCAGTTCCGTTTTTCTATTTTATATTTATTCTCAACAAGTTCTCCAGAATATATTATATTTTATTTAATGGTTTAAAGACTGTATGAAGTCTTACACTTAGTACTTGCAGTATACCAGAGCCTAGTTTCATAGTCATAAATCCTCTATAGGTCAATTTTTATTTTCATGCATTTACTGTTTTCTTTCACTTATTAAATTTTATGTTCAAAATATTTTTGAAGTCATTTAAAAACTTAAGTTTGAGGGACAAAAATTTTATTTTGAAAAGGAGTAAACTAAATTTTATTTTTCCTTTAGTATCTATATTTTTAAAATTAATTTAACTTTACATGGGGTATTAAGATTTAACTTTAAATGACTATACTTATGTTTATAAGTATTATGGTAAATTTAGGTAAAGTATTTTTAATAATGAAGGTCAATTCTAAAGTTAAAGATATTTGGTATGATAGGATAAGACTATGTTTTTTTTTTTATTTAAAGTAAAGGAAATTGTATTTTTGAAGTTTTAAGAATTTTAGAGTTTCATGTAAGAAGAAAGGAATGAGACTTTGAAAAATCATAAATTAATATGAATTTATAAAGTAAAGAAAGGTATAGAGATTTCACTTTAAGAAGGGGATAGTGAAGTTCAAAATCATTAAAAGCTATCCAGATATAGTAATCCTCACTTAGAAAAAGAAAAAAAAAATAAAGGATTGAAAAGATCCTAAAAGAAAAGAAAAAAAAAAGAAAAGAAAAATAAGTGAGGAGAAGCTTGAGGAGATGCCTAGTAAAAAATTGGCTTCACTTGAATCAACTTAAGGAAGGAGCTTTATTACATTTTCTAAACTTATATTGGAGTATTAATAACATTCCTAGTAAAGTTTTCATGAAGTTCCTTTTCATATGAATTTTCTAAATGTCCTTAATATAATAAATTGCAATTCTTCTTGAAATGAATAGAGATTCAGAAATCTTAAATTTGATTGATAAGTATTCCTAGGCTTAGAACTTGAATCTAAGTTATTAAATGTTTTTTCTTAAAATTTCCTATTCTATTTATTATACTAAAGTATAGAAGTTATAAGTTAATCTCTATTCTAACCCATATGCTTTTATGTAATAAAAGTGTCACTTAAGGACAAGTAACATTTAAGTTTGGGGGATTTTGATACACCAAAATAATATACTATTTTAAGTACCTATATTATGCTTATTTTTGGTGATATTACACTTTAAAGAGGGGTATTTTTGTGTTTTTGCTGTAGGTATACATTTTTAGGCATTTGGAGCAAAAATTACAAAAAGGACAAAATTTGGAGCAAAAAGAGCCAATTTTGTATTCTGGCACATCATGCGCTGCACCAAAATCCAGAGAGCTAGTGCATGATGCGCCAGGGATGACTTTTTCAAATTAAGGCAGTTTGAGATGAATTTTGCATGAAATTTCAAAGGGACATTGGTTCTACACACGTCTTGGAGTAATTTAATGCATCTAGACACTTTAGAAGGTTCTTTTATGAAGGGATATGACTCTTGGATCAAATAACACATCTTTTAAATTCAAAAGAGTTGACTTTTGGAGGAATTTTTAGAGAGAATTTTGAATTCTTTCCCAAAGGAGACAACCCAAAATAAAAGAAGAAGAAAAGAAGAGGCTAAGGGGGGACAAAAAGAAGAGGCTTTTGAGAGATGTGGCGTGAGAGTTAGAGAGAGAGAGAAGAGGAAATTTTCTTCTAGGTTTGTAAGAGGAGAGGGAAGGTGAGAGATTTCTTCTTCATTACATTTCTAAGAGAGAATTGGGAGTGATTGTAAAGAGAGAAAAGCTTGGAGAGAACTTTTAGGGATTTTCTTGGGAATGATTGTGACATAATTTGTATTTTTATTTCTTTTATTTTTTAAATTTTTTGTTTTATAAGAAATTTAAATTTTAATATGTCCTTGTCATGAATTCTGAAGTCTTCTTTATCCTTCTCCGTACTTTGAACATATGGTTTTGTGAAGAATGGATTTTGTTTTCTACGGTTTTAAATGATAATAATTTGTGATGATTTGAACTCTAATCTTCATTTTTTTTTGATCTGGCCAACTGAAATGTTAAAACTTGTTGAGAGACATATGTTCTTAAATGAGATATGATTTCCACAACATATGGAGACTCACATTTCATTTCATGGGAAAGTATGTCATCCATGGGATTGGGTGTAAATAAATAGGAAATATACTTGTTAGATGTAGAATTGAAGATTTTAAGGTGATAGATTAAAACCTTAAATTTGGTTCAGTTGATTGGAAACTAATACGAGATTGTTAGCCCTTAGGGGAGGGAGTAGTTGGAGCTCTGGAGTGCCATCCAATATCCTCCCAGCCAAACCACAAAATTAGGGACAAAACTCTGGATTTGTCAATGTTCTTTTCAGCACTTGGAAGAGGATAAAGAATATGATTGCTCCTATTTGGCACAAAACAATTTATATATATTTTTTCAATGATCTCTATTTCTTCATAAACCATATACTCATTGTAAAGGGGAAGGATGCTTTCTTAAATTTGAACTTTCCATCATAACTAAAACTTTATTTAATTTTCACAATTTTACTTTTGAAAGTTTAGTATTTAGTTTAGTTTAATTTCTATAATCTTACATCTTCATTTTAATTAGCATTCACCTGAGTAGTCAATTTTCAAATTTTGCACTTTAATTTTTTTTATTATAAAATAATTTTTATAATTTACTTTAGGATTTTCCAACTCCTTGTGGGATCGATATCTAGAACTCCATTAGGGCCCTTCATTACTTGAACGATATGTATACTTGCATTGATATTTAAGAGAGACTTGGCAGTTTAAAAAGAGTTTTAAAGGATACATTATATTTATAAAAAGTTTTTTGTTAGGATTATATTGCATATTTATTATAAATCTGCCTGCATCATGTTTTTGGCACCTTTAAGTGGTGTCAACTTCATAAATATTTGCATATGCAAATCTCCGTGTCATAAATCCATTTAGAAGTAGTTTTGAATAATGGAGATGGTAGAATGGAGCATGATTGAAATCTTGAGCAACCTTATCATGAAGTCATTTGTTGTTTCTATACATACTTACTTGATATTCTTGGAAACATGACATATTGTTGAATTGGAGTTTCAACTACCACTACAAGTGCCTTACTGGTGGTACATATTACTTAACTTTTGTGGAGATAAGATAACTCTTATTCAATCTTACTTTGGAAAAAGAAGAGTGGAATTCAAAATATTTACTTTAAGAAAGGAAGAGTGGAATTCAAAATCATGAAAGGCTTATCCAGGTATAGTAATCCTTACTTGAAAAAAAAAAAGAAAAAGGGAAAAGAATAAGAAAAAAAAGTTGAGNTGTATGAAGTCTTACACTTAGTACTTGCAGTATACCAGAGCCTAGTTTCATAGTCATAAATCCTCTATAGGTTNTGTATGAAGTCTTACACTTAGTACTTGCAGTATACCAGAGCCTAGTTTCATAGTCATAAATCCTCTATAGGTCAATTTTTATTTTCATGCATTTACTGTTTTCTTTCACTTATTAAATTTTATGTTCAAAATATTTTTGAAGTCATTTAAAAACTTAAGTTTGAGGGAAAAAAATTTTATTTTGAAAAGGAGTAAACTAAATTTTATTTTTCCTTTAGTATCTATATTTTTAAAATTAATTTAACTTTACATGGGATATTAAGATTTAACTTTAAATGACTATACTTATGTTTATAAGTATTATGGTAAATTTAGGTAAAGAGTTTTTAATAATGAAGGTCAATTCTAAAGTTAAAGATATTTGGTATGATAGGATAAGACTATGTTTTTNTTTAATAATGAAGGTCAATTCTAAAGTTAAAGATATTTGGTATGATAGGATAAGACTATGTTTTTTTTTATTTAAAGTAAAGGAAATTGTATTTTTGAAGTTTTAAGAATTTTAGAGTTTCATGTAAGAAGAAAGGAATGAGACTTTGAAAAATCATAAATTAATATGAATTTATAAAGTAAAGAAATATATAGAGATTTCACTTTAAGAAGGGGATAGTGAAGTTCAAAATCATTAAAAGCTATCCAGATATAGTAATCCTCACTTAGAAAAAGAAAAAAAAAATAAAGGATTGAAAAGATCCTAAAAGAAAAGAAAAAAAAAAGAAAAGAAAAATAAGTGAGGAGAAGCTTGAGGAGATGCCTAGTAAAAAATTGGCTTCACTTGAATCAACTTAAGGAAGGAGCTTTATTACATTTTCTAAACTTATATTGGAGTATTAATAACATTCCTANCACTTGAATCAACTTAAGGAAGGAGCTTTATTACATTTTCTAAACTTATATTGGAGTATTAGTAGCATTCCTGGTAAAGTTTTCATGAAGTTCCTTTTCATATGAATTTTCTAAATGTCCTTAATATAATAAATTGCAATTCTTCTTGAAATGAATAGAGATTCAGAAATCTTAAATTTGATTGATAAGTATTCCTAGGCTTAGAACTTGAATCTAAGTTATTAAATGTTTTTTCTTAAAATTTCCTATTCTATTTATTATACTAAAGTATAGAAGTTATAAGTTAATCTCTATTCTAACCCATATGCTTTTATGTAATAAAAGTGTCACTTAAGGACAAGTAACATTTAAGTTTGGGGGATTTTGATACACCAAAATAATATACTATTTTAAGTACCTATATTATGCTTATTTTTGGTGATATTACACTTTAAAGAGGGGTATTTTTGTGTTTTTGCTGTAGGTATACATTTTTAGGCATTTGGAGCAAAAATTACAAAAAGGACAAAATTTGGAGCAAAAAGAGCCAATTTTGTATTCTGGCACATCATGCGCTGCACCAAAATCCAGAGAGCTAGTGCATGATGCGCCAGGGATGACTTTTTCAAATTAAGGCAGTTTGAGATGAATTTTGCATGAAATTTCAAAGGGACATTGGTTCTACACACGTCTTGGAGTAATTTAATGCATCTAGACACTTTAGAAGGTTCTTTTATGAAGGGATATGACTCTTGGATCAAATAACACATCTTTTAAATTCAAAAGAGTTGACTTTTGGAGGAATTTTTAGAGAGAATTTTGAATTCTTTCCCAAAGGAGACAACCCAAAATAAAAGAAGAAGAAAAGAAGAGGCTTTTGAGAGATGTGGCGTGAGAGTTAGAGAGAGAGAGAAGAGGAAATTTTCTTCTAGGTTTGTAAGAGGAGAGGGAAGGTGAGAGATTTCTTCTTCATTACATTTCTAAGAGAGAATTGGGAGTGATTGTAAAGAGAGAAAAGCTTGGAGAGAACTTTTAGGGATTTTCTTGGGAATGATTGTGACATAATTTGTATTTTTATTTGTTTTATTTTTTAAATTTTTTGTTTTATAAGAAATTCAAATTTTATTGTGTCCTTGTCATGAATTCTGAAGTCTTCTTTATCCTTCTCCATACTTTGAAGATATGGTTTTGTGAATAATGGATTTTGTTTTCTACGATTTTAAATGATAATAATTTGTGATGATTTGAACTCTAATCTTCATATTTTTTTTGATCTGGCCAACTGAAATGTTAAAACTTGTTAAGAGACATATGTTCTTAAATGAGATATGATTTCCACAACATATGGAGACTCACATTTCATTTCATGGGAAAGTATGTCATCCATGGGATTGGGTGTAAATAAATAGGAAATATACTTGTTAGATGTAGAATTGAAGATTTTAAGGTGATAGATTAAAACCTTGAATTTGGTTCAGTTGATTGGAAACTAATACAAGATTGTTAGCCCTTAGGGGAGGGAGTAGTTGGAGCTCTGGAGTGCCATCCAATATCCTCCCAGCCAAACCACAAAATTAGGGACAAAACTCTGGATTTGTCAATGTTCTTTTCAGCACTTGGAAGAGGATAAAGAATATGATTGCTCCTATTTGGCACAAAACAATTTATATATATTTTTTCAATGATCTCTATTTCTTCATAAACCATATACTCATTGTAAAGGGGAAGGATGCTTTCTTAAATTTGAACTTTCCATCATAACTAAAACTTTATTTAATTTTCACAATTTTACTTTTGAAAGTTTAGTATTTAGTTTAGTTTAATTTCTATAATCTTACATCTTCATTTTAATTAGCATTCACCTGAGTAGTCAATTTTCAAATTTTGCACTTTAATTTTTTTTATTATAAAATAATTTTTATAATTTACTTTAGGATTTTCCAACTCCTTGTGGGATCGATATCTAGAACTCCATTAGGGCCCTTCATTACTTGAACGATATGTATACTTGCATTGATATTTAAGAGAGACTTGGCAGTTTAAAAAGAGTTTTAAAGGATACATTATATTTATAAAAAGTTTTTTGTTAGGATTATATTGCATATTTATTATAAATCTGCCTGCATCATGTTTTTGGCACCTTTAAGTGGTGTCAACTTCATAAATATTTGCATATGCAAATCTCCGTGTCATAAATCCATTTAGAAGTAGTTTTGAATAATGGAGATGGTAGAATGGAGCATGATTGAAATCTTGAGCAACCTTATCATGAAGTCATTTGTTGTTTCTATACATACTTACTTGATATTCTTGGAAACATGACATATTGTTGAATTGGAGTTTCAACTACCACTACAAGTGCCTTACTGGTGGTACATATTACTTAACTTTTGTGGAGATAAGATAACTCTTATTCAATCTTACTTTGGAAAAAGAAGAGTGGAATTCAAAATATTTACTTTAAGAAAGGAAGAGTGGAATTCAAAATCATGAAAGGCTTATCCAGGTATAGTAATCCTTACTTGAAAAAAAAAAAGAAAAAGGGAAAAGAATAAGAAAAAAAAGTTGAGAAATGGAGGAGAAGCTTGAGGATTAGTGCCTAATTAAAAATTAGTTTCATATCTAATCATTTTAAAGTATAAGACTTGAGAAACTCTTAAGCTGAAGGATATAATATAGTAAGTAAAATTATGCTTGATAAAATTTTTTAAGTGGAGATGATATAATGCCTAAACTCTATATTTGGAAAATCTATAATAATTGTTAAATAGATAGGAACTCATATTTTCAAACTTCTTTACATTAAAAATTTCTAAACTCTAAGTTGGTCTCATTTACTAATATTTTTTACTAAATTAGACTACTATATTTATACATCAAATTTTTAGAAACTCGTAAAGNTTTCAAACTTCTTTACATTAAAAATTTCTAAACTCTAAGTTGGTCTCATTTACTAATATTTTTTTCTAAATTAGACTACTATATTTATACATCAAATTCTTAGAAACTCGTAAACAAACTCATATACATAATCTACTTATTTAGTTTTTAAAATATTGGAGTGTCCCTTGAGGACAAGTAACATTTTAAGTTTGGGGGATTTTGATAAAACCCAAAATATATAGTCTTTTAGTACACATTTTTATACTTATTTTTGAGATATTGTGCTTTAATGAAATGTATTTTGTGTGTTTTTCTTTCAAGTACAAACAAATGGATGAAAAAGAGTAAAAGGAGTGNAAAATATATAGTCTTTTAGTACACATTTTTATACTTATTTTTGAGATATTGTGCTTTAATGAAAAGTATTTGTGTGTTTTTCTTTCAAGTACAATCAAATGGATGAAAAAGAGTAGAAGGAGTGAAAAATGATCAAATTTGGAACAAAAATGAAGAAGGTGCAAAAAAATGAACTAAGGCGCCTAAGCGCCCAAGACTGGCACTTACGCGTCAGTTATACAGAGAGGGCCGCGCCTAAGCGCCAGGTACTCCGCGCTTAAGCGCCAGAAGTAGTTATTTGATGATTCATTGAATTTGGATGAATTTTGGAAGAGGCGTTTGAAGAAACACTTGGTAAAAACGTGGAAAAAAGTTCATGGACATGAAAATTCATTCAATTGGCTATTGAAAGGTGGCAACTTCTAGAAGATTCATTGAATAGAGAGNAAGAGTAGAAGGAGTGAAAAATGATCAAATTTGGAACAAAAATGAAGAAGGTGCAAAAAAATGAACTAAGGCCCCTAAGCACCCAAGACTGGCACTTACGCGTCAGTTATACAGAGAGGTCCGCGCCTAAGCGCTAGGTACTCCGCGCTTAAGCGCCAGAAGTAGTTATTTGATGATTCATTGAATTTGGATGAATTTTGGAAGAGGTGTTTGAAGAAACACTTGGTAAAAACGTGGGAAAAAGTTCATGGACATGAAAATTCATTCAATTGGCCATTGAAAGGTGGCAACTTCTAGAAGATTCATTGAATGGAGATACATTTTGAAGAGTCACCAAGACACCCTTTGGATTTTTATTAAAGAAGGCTTAGATCATCAATGAAGAGGTCAGCCAACAGCCAATCATCCATCCATTCCAAGTAACCGCCGTAACCATCCACCTTTTCTTTTTATTTTGAGTTTTAGTTTGTATTGTGAGTGAAGGAAAAGAATTCAAAGGAACTTCAAGACATTTGGTGGAGAGGATTTGAGATAAGTGTATATCTTTGTGATTACATTTGGTTTTGATTCAGACTTTTTCTGTGTTCATGATTTATACTTTTAAACTCAAGTGTGGTTGTGTTTTCTCTATGGATTCGAGTAGTTATCTTTATCTTTTTCCTTAAAATAATAAGAGAATAAGTATTGAAAAGAAGTTGTGTGAAGTAATATAATTTAATGTTGGAAGAAGTTGTGATGATTTTAAACCTTGTACTTCATTTACTTCTTGATTTGTCCAATTAAGATGTTAATACTAGTTGTGAGAACATGTCAGATCTGAGATGGTATTGTCTTAGTCAACAAATANCATTTGGTGGAGAGGATTTGAGATAAGTGTATATCTTTGTGATTACATTTGGTTTTGATTCAGACTTTTTCTATGTTCATGATTTATACTTTTAAACTCAAGTGTGACTGTGTTTTCTCTATGGATTCGAGTAGTTATCTTTATCTTTTTCCTTAAAATAATAAGTTATTAAGTATTGAAAAGAAGTTGTGTGAAGTAATATACTTTAATGTTGGAAGTAGTTGTGATGATTTTAAACCTTGTACTTCATTTACTTCTTGATTTGTCCAATTAAGATATTAATACTAGGTGTGAGAACATGTCAGATCTGAGATGGTATTGTCTTAGTCAACAAATAGTAAGAATCACATTTGATTTCATGGATGATAATGTAGTTCATGGGGTTGAGTGCAAATAAATAGGGAAATAAACTTTGAAGGGTATAGAATTAGATGACTTTAGAGTGATAGGCTAAAGCCCCAAATTTTATTTATAGTTTTAGGTTCTGATATGAGATGTTAGCCCCTAGGTTGAGGGAGAAGAGGGAACTCTAGAGTGAGAGCTAGTATCTTCCCTACCTAACTGGTCTTCAAAACTATTCAAACTAAAGATTAACTAATGTTCTCTATAGCATCTCTAGTAAGGGTAATGAATATTATTGCTTCTATTTGTCACAACACAATTAGAATACTTCCACAACAAAATTTCTATACTTGTTACTGATTCATGATAAGGAAAAATATATTTTATTTATATCACTTTCATCTTGTAAGTATTTAGTTAAGTTAATTAGTTTCTTACTTTATTTTCAATTATAAAAAAATTGCAAATAAAGAATCAAATTTTCATTCCTATTATAGCATCTAGAGTTTAAGTAAGCATATTTTATTAAGTAAAATTTTATTATTTGATTTCTCTTAATCTTTATGGTTCATATAGTATTTATCACTGTGGGTTTGATATATAGGGCTTAATCAAAAAGTCCTATATTACTTAATAACGATAGGTATACTTACATAGTATCTCATAACTAAATATTATAACTTTATTCTTATTTGCTTCATAGTAAAAAGATTACCTAGCTTTTGCTTGGGATCAAGTTTTTGGCTTTGTTGCAAAGTAAGAATCATTATTAAGGAAGTTAAGCATATAATTGCATACATCACATTTAACATCTATATAGAACATCAAGATCAGTCATCAAAAATCTTCATCATAGCTCATTGATATGTTGCTCTGGTGTTCTTCAACCTGAATGACATTACTATTTAGCAAAAAATTCTAATCGGCATCCTAAAAGCTATAAGTGCTACATCATCTGGAGCCATCTTGATTTTGGTTGTAACCTAATGAGCCATCCATGAAAGAAAAAATCTCATCCATCGAAGCGATGTCCACCATTAATTTTGGTATCGGTAGCGGAAACTCTTCTTTTGGGCATGCTTTATTTAACTCCTTGAAATCAACACTTACACAAATTTGTCCATTTTTCTTTTTAACTGTCATGATGTTTGCTAACCATGTAGAGTATCGTTCTTCTCTCATGAAGTTAACATCTACTAAATTCTTTATCTTAGTAATGATTGCTGCTCTATCTCGAGGCGCATCCTTCTGGGAGCTTATTTCACTGTGGTCATATCTTTGTCCACCCTGAGCTTATGAACTAAAACTTTTGGTGATAAGCCTGACATTTAATCATAGCTCTAGGGAAAGTGATCTTTAAATTTTGACAATAACTTTATCAATTCCTTAGATTCTTCATTGCTGAGTAGAGAACTTATAAAGATTGGTCAAGGTTGCTCCTCAGTCTCGAGGTTGAATTCATTCAATTCATCAACGGTTGACTTAATATCTTCTTCAAATTCTAGTGGAGCATCATCTATTGGCTGATCTTCAGAGTCATCCTCTACATCGAGGCAATTGATACACCTAAAATATATAGTATTTTTTTACACATTTTTATACTTATTTTTGAGATATTATGCTTTAATGAAAGATATTTGTGTATTTTTCTTTCAGGCACATTTAAATGTATTAGAAATGCTTGAAGGAGTGAAAAAGAGTTAATTTTGGAACAAAAATGATGAAGGTGCAAAAATGACTAGGGCACCTAAGCGCCCAGCATTGGCGACTATGGGCTAGAGAGTTGCGTTTATGCGCCAGGTACCCCGCGCTTAAGCGCCTGAAATAGTTATTTGATGATTCATTGAATTTAGACAAATTTTTGAAGAGGTATTTGAAGCAAAACTGGGTCAAAATCTGGTAAATAATCCATGGACACAAAAATTCATTCAATTGGCTTCTGAAAGAAGGAACTTCTAAAAAGTTCATTAAATGCAGACACATTTTAAAGATACACCAAGACAACTTCTGGATTTTTATTAAAGAAGACTTGGATCATCAAAGGAAGGAGGCTAGCCATTAGATATCCATAGCCATCATTCATCCAAGTAACATCCGCCACCGCCGCCGACCACTTTCTTTTTATTTTGAGTGTGGTTTATGTTGTGAGTTATGGAAGAGAATTAAAGAAACTTCAAGTCATTTGGTGGAGAAGATTTGAGATAAATGTTTATCTTTGTGACTGCACTTAGTTTTAATTTAGATTTCTTATTTGTGTGCATGATTTCTACTTTTAAACTCATGTGTGGATGTGTTTTCTCCATGGATTCTGAGTAGTTTTCTTTATCTTTTTCCTTAAAATGATATGTGATTAAGTAATTAAAAGAAGTTGTGTGAA